>CAUJRU010000124.1:1024519-1243943 GCA_963277665.1 Viscum album
CTAAGTGTCTCTCTTTTGTTTAAAATAAATAATTGGACAAAATTTTAAGTACATATGAAAAAAAATGAAACACATTCAGTTTATGTTGAAACGGTAGGAGAACAGTCCATGGGTCATATGTGACGTGTAAGAATCAATCCCACCTCAATCTGAGATGAGGTGTTGCAGGAACCACTCAATGTGTCTGTCTTTTGTTTCAAAAGGACATCATTTTAAGTTAAAAACATCAAATGGCATACGGAAAACCGACCAAATGCATTCGAATTATGTTGATACTTTTGTAAAATGATCCATGGGTCATTTGAGACGTGTACGAGTCAACCCTATCTTAATCCAAGACGCGGTGGGGCCGAAACCACTCTAACTGTGTCTCTTTTGTTTAAAATAGACAGGATTATAAGTGAAAAGAACAACTGGCATACAGAAAACTGACAAAACACATTCGGAATCTGTTGATAATTTTTCAAAACTATCCATGGGTCATATGTGACGTGTACGAGTCAACACTGCCTCAATCTGAGGCCCGGTGTGGTCGGGATCACTCTAAGTGTCTTTCTTTTGTTTAAATGGACAACATTTTAAGTATATACAGAAAACTGACCAAACCGATTCTGATTGTGTTGATACATTAGCACAATGATCCAAGGGTCATATGTGACT
Source organism: Viscum album (assembly GCA_963277665.1). NCBI lineage: Eukaryota > Viridiplantae > Streptophyta > Magnoliopsida > Santalales > Viscaceae > Viscum > Viscum album. The sequence goes on from CAUJRU010000124.1 coordinate 1,025,180, forward strand.
TGTATTGGCCAACTCGGGCTCAATCTGAGTCGCGTTGTGGCCGGGACCAGTCTAAGTGCCTCTCCACTGTTTAAAATGGACAACATTTTATGTACATACGGAAAACCAACCAAACTCCTTCGTTTTCTGTTGAAACTTTAGGAGAACGATCCATGGGTAATATGTGATGTGCATGAATCAACCCCGCCTAAATCTGGGACACGGTGTGGCAGAAACAACTCAAACTGTCTGTCTTTTGTCTCAAAATTACATCATTTCAAGTGAAAAAAATCAACTGGCATACGGAAAACTGACCAAATGGATTCGGATTGTGTCGATACTTTAGAACAATAATCCATGGGTCATATTTGACATGTACGAGTCTCCCACATCTAAATCCGAGACACGGTGTGGCTGGAACCACTCTAACTGTGTCTCTTTTGTTTAAAATGGATAGGATTATAAGTGAAAAGAACAACTGTTATATAGAAAACCCGACCAAATTCATTCGAAATGTGTTGATGCTTTAGAAAAATGATCCATGGGTCATATGTGACGTGTATGAGTCAACCTAGACTTATTCCGAGGCACAGTGTGGCCAGGATCACTCTATGTGGCTCTCTTTTGTTTAAAATGGACAACATTTTATGTACATATAGAAAACCATTCAAACGCATTCGGTTCCGTTGAAACTTTATGAGAACGATCCCCGGGTCATATGTGACGTGTACAAATCAACCTTGCATCAATCTGAGACGTGGTGTGGCTACCACCACTCAAAGTGTCTGTCTTTTGATTCAAAAGGACATCATTTTAAGTGAAAAACATCAACTGGCATGCAGAAAACTGAACAAACGCATTTGGATTGTGTTGATACATTAGGAAAATGATTCATGGGTCATTTGAGAAGTGTACAAGTCAACCCCATTTAAATATGAGATGCAGTGTGGCTAGCACCACTCTAACTGTGTCTCTTTTGTTTAAAATGGACAGGATTATAAGTGAAAAGAACAATTGGTATATGGAAAACAGAACAATAACATTAGGAATCTATTGATAATTTATCACAATGATCTATGGGTCATATGTGACATGTATGGGCCAACCCGGGCTCAATCTGAGTAGCGGTGTGTCCGGGATCAGTCTAAGTGTCTCTCTTTTGTTTAAAATGGACAACATTTTCTGTACATATGAAAAACCAACCAAACACATTCTTTTTCGATTGAAGCATTATTAGAACGAATCATGTGTCATATTTTACGTGTACGAGGAAACCTCACCTCAGTATGAGGTGCGGTGTGGCCGACACCACTCAAAGTGTCTCTCTTTTGTTTAAAATTGACTTCATCTTAAGTGAAAACAACAACTCGCATACGGAAAACTGACCAAATGGATTCTGATTGTGTCGATACTCTATCACAACGATCCATGGGTCATATGTGATGTGTATGAGTCAACCCCGCCTATAAACGAGACGCGGTGTAGCCGACACCATTCATAGCCTCTCTTTTGATTAAAATGAACATCATTTTAAGTGAAAACAACAACTGACATACGAAAATCTAACCAAATTCATTCAAAATGCATTGATTATTTACGAAAACGATCCATGGGTCATATGTGACGTCTATGAGTCAACTTTTCCTTAATATGATGCATGGTGTGGCCGGGATCACTCGAAGTGGCTCTCTTTTGTTTAAAATGGACAACATTTTATGTACATACGAAAAACTGACCAAACGGATTTTGATTGTGTTGATACATTAGCACAATGATCCATGGGTCATATGTGATGTGTACAAATCAACCCAGCCTCTATCTAAGACATGGTGTGGCCGACACCACTCAAAGTGTCTGTCTTTTGTTTCAGAAGGATATCATTTTAAGTGAAAAACATCAACTGACATACGGAAAACCGATCAAACGCTTTCAGAATATGTTGATACTTTATGAAAATGATCGATGGGTCATTTGTGATGTGTACGAGTTATGCTTGACTTAATCTGAGGCATGGTGTGGCCGGTATCGCTCCAGGTGTATGTATTTTGTTTAAAATGGACATCATTTCAAATAAAAATATATGTTATACAAAAAACCGATCAAATTATGAATTGAATTCCGGATTCCACATATAATTGTCATCTAAATCTTAAATTTAATTCTAACTTAATTATGTATGTGTAAATTTTGAAAGTACAATAATTGGATTGAAAATGAGAGGGAATACAAAAAATGAAGCCTGCTATGAAAATTTCAGAGCTTATGTGCAAATTGCAGGCTGCTGTGCAATTTCCATAGCATAGGTTATGCCAACGGTTTCAAACCATTGGCATAACATCTCTGATTCTTTGTTTTACCAATGTTTAAATGAACCGTTGGTAAAAAACCTTTCCCAACGGTTTAGAAACTATTGGGAAAGAGGAGATTCCTTGTTCTTTCTCAACAGTTCAAGTCAAACTGTTGGGAAAAACTATCCCAATGGTTTAGCACAACCGTTGGGATAGGTTAATTTTTCCCCACCCTATCCCAACGGTTCACTGTAAATCGTTGGGAAAATCTTTCCCAATGGCTTATATCCCCAAGGTTTGTAGAACCATTGTAATAACATATAGAAACAATTATTTATCCTTACCCAACGATTTAGAACCATTGGGAAAGACTATATTTCTAGTAGTGCAATGACAATTTTAAATAAAAAGACACACTATGAGGGATACGAGTCACTTGTTATTTTTTCTCAATTTTTAGTAGGTTAGTTTCTCTAATACCAACTATATTGACCTTGATATTTCATACCTATATATCACATCTTACTATATTAATATTCCTTACATAACATAATGATCCATTCCAAAATAGTTTATGACTAATGCTTTTGGAAATATGAAAACATAAAGAACTAGTTCATAAGAGTCTCTCATTAAGTTTTTATTTACTAGTAACCTTCTTATACATAACATTTCTAAAACCATTCTTGATAACCTAAGTATATGAAACATAATAAATGGTGATCATAGATGTTCAATAAGTGTTAAAAAAAGAGATATCAATTATAATATAAGGATAACATGAAAATAAAGATGTTTAAAGGTGATATTAGCGTTATAAATTCATACATTTCCACTAGTGAAAAAAAATTCTTTTTATGTTGGTTATTTTTTATTTTTTTTCATCAGTTTTTAGATAACGTTGTTAAAATAGATGTTTTAAATATTGTATTTTTATGTAGGTTATTTTAAAATTAATGTAAGATGATTAAATTAGAATAGTTTTTCACACTGGATCCTAAACAACCGATGTGAAAAACCCTTCAGAGGTACGATTTATCACGTCAGTTATTTAATAACTGGCATGGTATATTGTTTTTCATGTCAGTTGTTAGATAACCGACGTGATAAATCGAATCTCTAAAGGGGTTTTCACATTGGTTCCTAAATAACTGACATGGAAAATGATATACGATGTTGGTTATGTAATAACCAATTTAATAAAATATACCAATTCATTTATTATGTCAGTTATAAAATAACTGATGTAAAAAACATTTTTTTAATAAAACTGCAATACCAATACTATGATTTGCCAATGTATACCAAAAATATGCAGAAACTAGACCAAAAGAAAAATAAAAGCAGAGCAGAATCTTTAACAGAAAAACATTAGAACTAGTCCAAAATAAGAAGTACCCAATAAAAATTAAATATTCACATATATAACATTCATAACATACAATTTCAACTAAATAAAATAAATCTAACCAAAACAACTACCAGATATAAAATTATAATTACAATATTCAAAATTACATTTTACACTACAAACAAACAAAAATCCAATCAAACCTGAAATTAATTTGACTATTCCACTTGTAAGTGTTCGAAATCTTGAGAACTATAGCATTGAGGGTCATTAAATAGCTACAAATTAAAAGGAAAGTAGTTAACATGTATAATGAATAAATCAAATGAAATATTATGGAAAAGTTTATAAGGAAATCTAACCTAATCAAAGTTCATTATTATTCTAATCATAACTATTTCATATATAAATCATATCATATAATATCCTCATTCGATGATGATTTATTGTTCATGAAAATTATTTTTAAATGAGTGTCAATTGAAAATATCATTTTAATGGAATACATCAAGAAGTACAAATTATAAATGGATATTTAACATTAATTTTACATATTTAATCTTGTAACACATTATCATTGTATTTTTTCTAAATTATTCCCATACCCTATTAGAAAATAATATGAATTAGATAAATTTAAATTTTATTATAATATTAATAACTATTTATAAATTGAAACATTCATTTCCAAAATATTCTTGAAAATTCCCTGCACATCTCCAAGGATAGAGAATATCCAATAAAGTGTTTTCATAACTCTCACAAAAATGCATCCTCCAACAATATGTGATTATATTCTGTTCAAATATATCGGCAATATAAAGTGTTCTTTGATCCTCATCTAATGAATGTGCTTTAAGGGAAATCATATCCAGGTCCATGAATCCATATACATATGTTTGGTCATTCTTCAAACAGATGTTATAAAGATACATAATAAAAATAGACATAAGTATACATTTTTATTAAAAATAATGCAGGGAAAGGTGTTAAGACATACATGGAAAAAATATGCACCACATTGATTCCCACCTTATCTCTAGTAAGATGATCCATGAAATCATTTTTCACAATCCACACATTTATTACACATCCACAAATATGAGCATCCATTGGAAACAAAAAATGACCTGCCAACAAATTTGAATATATTGAAAATCTATCAAGAATACTAGAATCTATATCTGATGTCATATCCATATTTATTTGTTGGGGTATATACAATATTTCTTTACCTTTGAAGTATTAATATAAATAAATAGAAAAATATATTAGTTTTCAAATGTTAAAACAACTTTAATAAAAAAAGAAAAGAAAATATATAACATACATACCTATATGGAAATGAGTCGCATAAGTTTGGATGACCAAACTAAAAAGTGGATGATACTATGTCCAACTGACGTCACCTCATCTATATGTAATGTCACTTGAGATGATCTATCTATATTATCATATACAGTGACCCTATGATTCTCTACCTCTAACTGTTGATGATGAACTATATGTCCTATACAATATATCAGCCCATATGAAACTATATGATGGTGAGGATCATTAACATACAACTCACAATAAGTAGGAAGATGTGGTGGAGGAGTAGGATAAAAAATGGGGTCCGCAGGCTGAGGTGGGGGAGTGGGAGCTACTAGCGGAGGTTGATGATAAATAATTGGGTCTATTGGGGGATTTAGAGGAGTGGGAGCTGCCATCTAAAATTGTCTATGCATGTCTGAAAAGATAGATTGTACTGAAGCTCTAATATATTCCTCCATCATCTTATTAATATTATGAACTTCAGACTCCAATGATTTTATTTTTTTATAAACACCCTCAGTGGAATAAGTTCAAGAATATGGAAACACTTTTCTTACCTATACACTCATCGAAAATCCTCGTACATGACCGGGGTGTTTGGGATTTCCAAATGCTGTAGATAAAATATCTTTCCTCCCAGTAGCTATAAATACCCACTATGAGCTCTGCTCCTCAAGAGAATCATGTATTCATTAATTTAACATTTCTATAATGATTCAAATTATATAAATAATATAATTATCTTAAATAAATAAAATAAATATCTTACAATACTCTTATCTATGATTCTTGATTATTCTGAAAGAAATTGCCCCTTTTTCCCATCCAATTTCTCTTCTATTTTTCATGTTTAGATAGAGGGGATAGAGGAAAAACCTCTCAAGATATTTAAGACTCATCTCTCAGTTTTTGTAATTTTACCACCATCATTTGTTCTTCCAATAATGTATACTCTCCCCGAGTTAAACTATGAGGGTATACATTTTTAGACTGGATATCCTGATCAGATATCCTTGTTTGTTGTAAATTAAGAATAAGAAATCATTATCAAAACATTAATAATATCATTTATATAAGAAATCATATAAATGTTTGCATCTCCCTTACCAAAAATTAATCTTTTCTTCTACATTAAATGGATTGTCTCAATGTGTCTTAATTTATTAAAGGATATATATGACATGGATTTTCATGATTCCTATGACCAAAAATGAAATCAGATGTGAGGTTTGATTTAAAATCCCTCCATCTCCTAGAATCCAACGATAAAAATATCCTCCTGACTTCTCCAATGTTAGGAATATCAAATGACATCTGATAAATAATATGTAAAACATATTATACTAGAAACATTTAATGATTAGTCAAACAATAGAGAATGATCTTACCAAAATTGTCTCCCACAACTATGATATAACTGTTTTTTTCCACACTTCTCCAATCATAATACAAAATGATTACTTTGTTTTTACCCCGAGTTGATAAAAAAAATTAATTTCATTTACATTTGGACCTCTAGTAATATCATTCTCATCAAACTCAATGAGTATCCTCCGGTCTTGGCTATGGGAAAGTGATAATTTTGGTAAATCTGTGTAACCACATTTACCAACTCTTGAACTCTTCTTTGTCATTATGGGAGAAAATGATGAATATTGGGGAACATCTAGAGGAGCATGTGAATATTCCTCCCGATAGGTATGATCATGATGATCTTCTCCAGAATCATGTGGTTTATCAAATGATTGATATGTCATTATCCTTCAAATCATAAAAGAAAACTTTAGTTCACAAATATAAAAATTCAAATATTATAATACTAATGTATACAAAAAATGGAAAACTGAACTATGTTATATAATATTAAACATGGTAAATATGTAATCATGTTAAACAATTGTAAATATGGTAAATATTGTAAACATGGTAGTGTAATTTTCATTCAAAAAAATCAATAAATATATAAGTTATGTAATGATAAACTATTGCAAACTGAGGTAAACATGGTAAACAAGGGAAACATGGTAAAAATGGTAAACATGGTAAGTAATTTTCATTAAACAAAATCAAATAATATACATGTTATGTAATGGTAAACATGATAAACTAAACTAAACAAAATTAAAATAAACAAAAATTTATACTTATTTGTTTTAATACACATTTTAATAAAGAAAAAAATTACAATATCTAACATTTTATGAAAATAATAAATGTAAAAATAAAAAAAATATGTTAATTGTAATATTATAAATACACAAATGGATTGTTTTCCCAAATTCCATCATCATGACCGTTCCTTATGGCACAAACCATGTCTTCAATATGATCATCATTATTTTTTGCTAATCTTTCCATGGAAGTGGGGATATCACATAAATCAGCATCTTCATCAACTTGATCCTCACCATCATATTGTTTTTTACCTGGTAAAACAACATAACACTGCATATCTCCTTGATAAACTACATAGAAAATATATTTTGCATGTGTTTTCATTATAAAAGAATCTATTGTGCCTTCTAATCTATTCATATTAACAACTGTCATTCCAATTTCATTATGTTTGACAATGTTGTTACTGGTGAAACATTTTCAGTTAAAAATATGCACTTTAATTTTAAAGTAATAAACTTCCCATATATCTTCATTGATTCCATAATATGCACTTGATTCATAAATTGGTTTTTTGCCTTTATAACTCGAAAAATGAATTGCTTCTACTAACAACAATACACCACTATTCTGAACTGCACTTCTATCGTCCTGATCTTTCGTATGAAATGTATATCCATTAATGTCATACCTAGACCATGTTATCATATTTAAACTTGGACCACCCACTAACCATATTAATGTCTCTGATACATATGATCTACCACGTAATGTCTTTATAAACGATGGAAAAAATGTTTTATTGTGCTCATTCAAAATCCACATTTCTTTCTTATTTGGATGACATTGTTTTGACACATTAATATGAAATGTGATATATGGTTTAGCATCAGCTATGTTATTCATGATTTATAATTCAACCTTCTTCATCTGTTTAGCTGATAATGATTTGACTTTCATGCCACAAATCCACTTTCCCTAATTATTAACTCATTCAGGGTGAGATGGAGGAGAATCTATGTGCTCCGTCGTAGCCAAGTAGCTCGTACAAAACATCGCAACCTCCTCAGAAATATATTTTTCAATAATGGACGCTTCAGGTAATTATGTATTCTTAAAAAACCCATTCAATATTTTCATATACCTTTCAAATGGATACATCCAATGAAGATATACAAGTCTATAAAGATATATTTCTCAAACCAGATAAACCATTAAATGCATTATTATATCAAAAAAATATAGAGGAAAATACATTTCCAATGGAAAAAGTATATAAATTGCATCATTTTCTAAAATGTTCAAAGCATTCACATCAACCACCTTATTACAAATTGAATTTAAAAATTAACGCAGCTTCATTATAGTATATCTGACACGAATGGACAATATTCCATGCAATGAAACTAGTAGAAGTTATTGCATCATGATGTGAAAATCATGATATTTCATACCTATCAATATCAAATCCTTCAATGAGACATATATATTTACATTTGAAGAATAAACTTGAGACACTTTTATATCATGAAAAACTAAAAAAATCTAATTTTCTTCCTCTTGGATAATGTATGACAAGATAGAGGAAGAAATGTTTGTCTTCTATTAGGAGTTGTGGATAACTCCAAATGTATTACCATTGATAGTAAATCTAATATTGCATTCAAAACATGTTTATTCATTCTTTTAATATCAAAAAATATTTAAATCAAACTGTCATAGATACTCTTCTCCACATGCATGACACCAATATTATTTTCACTTCATGATATCTCCAATATGGTAACTCAAAAAATATTGACCTTTTCTTCCAAATATGTATATCATTACCATATTTATGTGTATTTAACAAAGTCACATAAAATTTTCACACCCTCTCAAAATATACATCAAATTATGAAGGTTTTGGAGAAATATCAAATTCTTGTGAGCCATTGAATGCATTTTTTATCCTTCTATAAGGGTGATCCATAGACAAAACATTCGCTGAACCATGTATAATGTTTTCCTCCCACGATGAAATTTACAATATGATGTCTGTTGTATGCAAATTTGACATGCTTTATGCCCCTTAACACTATATCCAAAAAAAATCATACGTTGGGAAGTTAATTATAGTGAAAATAATCACTGCATGAAGTTGAATGTATTCTATTTTATAAGAATAATACACCCTAGTACCATCCTCCCATAAATGTTTCAAATAATCAAAAAATGGTGAAAAAAATTAATATAATTTCCGAGTTTATTCACACCAGAGATCATTATACACAACATGACATATTTTCAGTTCATACAATCTTTAGGTGAGAGGTTGTAAATTACAAATAAAATAGGCCATGAAATATGTGGGCTATTGATGGTTAGGTATGGATTCATTCCATCTGTGCCCAACCTAAGTCTGAGATTTCTAATTTCATTTCCAAATAGAGGATATTTCTCATCAATTTTCATCCATTGTGGACAATCAAATGGATGATGTATTTTTCCATCACATATCCTCTCATCCACATGACATCATAACCTTTTTGCACCATGCGAATTAGAATATAAATGTTTCAAATGATGAATTATAGAAGGATACCAAAATACCGTGGCATGGATCTCTGTAATCTCTATATGAGCATGTGATTTTTCTTTCTACTTATATTGTGATGTCCCACATTTAAGACACTCTGAAAAAAAATTCATATTCCTTCCTATATATCATACAATCATTCAGACATGCATGTATTTTCATGTATCCCAATCCCATCAGGTTAATATTTTATTGGCCTTATGATGTGAATCTAGAAGATCGTTGCCTTTTGGAAGAATTTATTTCAACAATTATAGAAGCTCTGTAAAACTTCTGTCACTCCATCCATGTTTCAACTTCAGGTTAATCAATCTTTACACAACCGAAAAACCGTAAAATCCATAAAACCAGGATACAATAGTTTTTCATCATCATCATATAGATGTGAAACTACATGTTCTATCTCAATATGTTATTATACAATATCACGAATCATTTATTCAATTCCATCGGAGTTACCATCTTGCAAATCATCATCATCAGTAGTTCTGACATTCTTTCTAGTTTCACCATGCCAAATACAAGGGCTGTAACTTGGATTAAAACCATTACAAATAAAATGATCTTTGATCACTCTACTTTTCAACATATTTATATTCAAACATTTCAGGAATGGACAGAAAAAAAATGTCGCCACTTGGAACATTTCATTTAGATAATTCCAAAAAGGCATCAAAACCTTCCTCATATTCATTACTCATTCGATGTGCCATAATTCAACATTGACTCAATATTAACTATAAAAAATATAAATATTATACATTTTGTTAAGATAAAAAAATTTTATATTTATATGGAAAATAGCATAATTTGAATGTAAAACAATTTTGGAATATAAAACAGATATATGCTTTTTGGAAAAATATGTTCATGAAAATGATTTCAAAAACTAAATATAGTTAGATATACCAGTTTTATATTTATATGATAATAATCTTAGGATTACATCTATCTCATATGGATCATTATATAATAGTATAAATTTATCTTGGATCCTTTCTTCTTAAGGTATACAAAGAATAGATCCTGGTGCAACATGATACCAAATTCACCCTTATATAAACAAGAAATATGAAGTATAAATATTAAAATATGTATACATTCACTACTGAAAATTACACCTTTCCCAACTATTTAAAACCATTCGAATATCCCATGAAATTGTTGGGAATGAATATCCCAATGGTTTCACACACCATTGGGACAACCCCCCCCCCCAACCCCTAGACAACCCCACTGCCCAGACACCCCCACCCCTAGACAACCCATACCCCCTTGGATAGCCCCATCACCCCTGGATATCAACCCTACCCCTAGACACCCCTACCCTATTGGATAGCCCCTCACACCTTTATACACCACCCCCATCCCATTGGACACCCCCACCACCTTGGACAGCCCCCACCCCCCTAGGCACCCCCACCCCCTGGAGAGCCCCCCACCCCTAGACACCCCACCCCCATGGACAACCTCCAACCGCCTAGAAACCCCCAACCCTTGAACAACCCCACCCCCTAAACACCACCACACCCTTGGGCAACCCCCACCCCATGGACACCCCACCCCTAGACACCCCACCCACTAGACAACCCCCATCCCCCTGGACATCCCCACACTTGGACAACCCCACCCCTAGAGACCCCTTCCCCCTTGGACAGACCCCTCACCCCTTGGACACCACCCTCACCCCTTGGACACCCCAACCCCTTGAAAATCCCCATCACCTGTAGAAACCACACCACCCCGTTGGAAACCCCTTGGAACCCCCCACACCTTGGAAAACACCCCACCCCTGGACATCCCCACCCACTAGACACCCCCACCCCAAGGACACCCCTACCCCCTTGGAGAACCCATCACCCCTGGATACCACCCCAACCCATGGAACCCATACCCCTTGGACAACCCCTCACCCCCTGGTCACCACCCCCACCCCCTTCAACACCCATAGACACCCCCACCCCCTTGGTCAACCCCCACCCCCTAGACACCCCCACCCCTGGCCACCCCCACCCCCATGGACAACCCCCCAACCCCCTGGACAGCCCCCAACCCCAGGACACCCCACCCCCGGGACACCCCCACCCCCTGGACACCCCCACCACCTTGGAAAACCCTCACCCCTAGACACCACCCCAAACCCCCTGGTCACCCTCTACCCCCTTGGACAGCCCCCGCACCCCCCAGGACACCACCACACCCCTGGACACCCCTACCCCCTTGGATATCCCCCTCACCCCTGGACACCACACCCACCCCCTTGGACACCCCATGGACACCCCACCCCAATGGAAAACCCCCACCCCCTAGACACCACCACCCCTGGACAACCCGCACCCCCTTGGACAACCCCCTCACCCCCTGGACACTACCTACCCCCTTGGAAAGCCCCCTTACACCACTGGACACCATCCCCATCCACTTATAAACCCCTTAGATACCACCATCTCCTTGGAAAACCTCAAAGCCCTAGATAGCCCCCACCCCAGGACACCCCCACCCCCTAGACACCCCCACCCCCACACACATGAATGTACATGCACACACACATGATAGAACACACATGGTAGAAAAAAAATCATAGAACTTGCATGATATCACAAACATGGTTTATTTTAGCAGAAAATAATTTATCATGGTATAAAAGAACACTATAACACTTACCATGATATAAATAAAAAATATATAAAAATTACATCTCAAAATAAAAGTTTAGGGAATTGTGAAAAATAATAAATGAAACTGAGGCGTGTGAGGGTTACTTGAGTGTGAAGAGCCAACCTGATAGATCTGGTGATAATAACGATGATGAATGATGTTGATAACACTAGGTTGGAGGGTACAACATTGAAGAATCCTTTCTAGGTTTTCTGCCCGAGTTAGATGAATCACAGGTCACCCGATCAAATAAAATAAAATGATAGAATACAGGGTGTGATAAATCATTTAAAAGCTTTATCACATTGGTTATTTAATAACTGACGTGATAAACTATTTTTTATGTTTATAAAATTATTTATTTAATAGACGATGTAGAAAATCCTTTATGATGTCAGTTATTGTATAATCGACATGATAAATTTCCGAGATTTGATCTTTCCTCTCGGTTATGAAATAACTGATGTGATAAATCTAATATCGGTATTTTTTTCATCATTTATTTTATAACCGATGTAAAAAACCAATTCTTGTTAATTTATCACATTGGTTATTTTATAACCGACATGACAAACCAATTTTTACAGCTTTACACGTCGGTTATATAGAACCGATATGAAAAATGCAGACTTGTTAAATGTTTTTTTCACTAGTGTGCATATAATAGATCATAATCACGAATCATGGATCAAATCATGGTAGTTCTAAATACATGAATATTAATGGATCAAAGAATATTATAAACTAAAAACTTACACTTTGACTCATACTGAGCACAATGTGTATCAAATTGAGGCGCGTCTGATTGATATGAAGCTGATTAGTACACTTTTTTGGAAAATATACAAGACATATATTTTGGGAAGTCAACTATGCATTGGAATAATATGAATTCATACTTTTCATTCAACACGTTCTCTCTTCTCTGGATTTTTGGAGATAGTTGAAAGGAAAATATGACTTTCCAAAATATCTTTAAAATAAAAAAATATGTATTAGATAAAATTGATAAATAACTTAACTTACAATTATAGACATGAACCTACAAGTTCTATCTCAATATGTTATGCTACAATATCATGAATTATTTCTTCAATTCTATCGAAGTTACCATCTTCCAAATCATTATAATCAGTAGTTCTGACATTATTTCTAGTTTCACGATGCCAAATACAAGGGATGTAACTTGTATTAAAACCATTACAAATCAAATTATCATTGATCACTATACTTTTCAACTTATTCATATTCAAATATTTCAAGATTGGATAGAAAAAAATGTCACTGCTTGGAACATTTCATTTAGAAAATTCCAAAAAGGAATCAAAACCTTCCCCATACTCATTACTCATTCAATGTTCCATAATTCAACATTGACTCAATATTAACAATCAAAAATATAAAAATTATACATCCTGATAAGATATGAAAATTTTATATTTATATTGAAAATATCATAATTTGAATGTAAAGCAATTTTGGAATATAAAACAAATATATGCTTATTTGAAAAATATGTGCATGAAAATGATTTCAAAAAATAAATATAGTTAGATATAATAGTTTTATATTTATATGAAAATCATTTTAGGATTACATCTATCTCATATGGATCACGATACAATAGTATAGATTAATCTTGGATCCTTTCTTCTTAGGGTATACAATGAATAGATCCTGGTACAACTGGATACCAAATTCACCCTTCTATAAACAAGAAATATGATGTATAAATATTAAAACATGTATACATTCACTACTGAAAATTACACCTTTCCCAACGATTTAAACCCATGAGAATATCCCCTGAAATTATTGGGAATGAATATCCCAACGGTTTCACACACCATTGGGAAAACCCCCACCCACCTATCCCTTGGAAAACCCCACCGCTCAGACACCCCCACCCCTAGACACCCCATACCCCCTTGGATAGCCCCATCACCCCTGGAGATCAACCCCACCCCTAGACACCCCTACCCCATTGGACATCCCCTCACACCCCTAGACACCACCCCCATCCCCTTGGACACCCCCACCCCCTTGGACAGCCCCCACCCACTAGGCAGCCCCACCCCCTAGAGAGCCCCCCACCACCTAGACACCCTCACCCCGATGGATAACCCACAACCCCCTAGACACCCCAACCCTTGGACAACCCAACCCCCTAAACACCATCACACACTTGGGAAACCCCCACCCCTTGGACTCCCCACCCCCTAGACACCCCACCCACTGGACAACCCCCATCCACCCTAGACAGCCCCACCTTTGGACAGCCCCACCCCTGGACACCCCTACTCCCTTGGACAGCCCCCTCACCCCTTGGACACCACCCCCACCCCCTGGACACCCACAACCCCTTGAAAATCCACATCAACCCCCTAGAAACCACCCTACACCCTTGGAAACCCCTTGGACACCCCCCTTGAATATCCCCCTACACCTAGGACAACACCCCACCAATGGACATCCCCACCCTCTGGACACCCCCCCCCTGGACACCCCTACCCCCTTGGACAACCCCTCACCCCTAGATACCACCCCACCCCATGGACACCAATACCCCCATGGACAACCCCCTCACCCCCTGGACACCACCCTCACCCCCTTGTACACCCCTAGACACCCCCAACCCCTTGGACAATCCCCACCCCCTAGACACCCCCGCCCCTGGACACCCCCACCCCTGGACACCCCCACCCCCATGGAAAACCCCCCCAACCCCCTGGATAGCCCCCAACCCCAGGAAACCCCCACCCCCGGGACACCCCCACCACATGGACACCCCCACCCCCTTAGACAACCCTCACCCCAAGACAACACCCCTAACCACCTGGACACCCTATACACCCTTGGACTGCCCCCGCTCCCCCATGGACACCCCCCACCCCTGGACACCCCTAGCCCCTTGGATATCCTCCTCACCCCTTAGACACCCCCCGGACACCCCCACCCCATTGGAAAACCCCCACCCCCTAAACACCCCCACCACCTGGACAGCCCCCACCACCTAGACACCCCTACTCCCTTGGACAACCCCATCACCCCCTGGACACTTCCTCCCCCTTGGAAAGCCCCCTCAAACCACTAGACACCATCCCCCACCTCCTTATAAACCCCCTAGATACCACCACCTCCTTGGAAAACCCCCAAACCCTAGATAACCCCCACCCCCTGGACACCACCACCCCCTAGACACCCCCACCCCCACACACATGAATGTACACGCACACACACATGATAGATCACACATGGTAGAAAAAAAACCGTAGAACTTGCATGATATCACTACCATGGATTATTTTACCAGAAAAGAATTTATCATGGTATAAAAAACACTATAACACTTACCATGATAGAAATAAAAAATATATAAAAATAACATCTCAAAATACAAGTTTAGGGAATCGTGAAAAATAAAAAATGAAACTGAGGCATGTGAGGCTTACTTGAGTGTTGTGAGGCAACCTGATAGATCTGGTGATAATAAAGATGATGAATGATGTTGATAAAACTATGATGGAGGATACAACTTTGAGGAATACTTTCTAGGTTTTCTGCGCGAGAGAGATTAATCACAGGTCACCCAATCGAATAAAATATAATGACAGAATACAAGGCATAATAATTCATTTAAATGATTTATCACATTGGTTATTTAACAACCGACGTGATAAACTGTTTTTTATGTTTATAACGTTAGTTATTTAATAACCGATGTAGAAAATCCTTTATCAGGTCGGTTATTTTATAATCATCATGATAAATTTCTGAGATTTGATCTTTCCTGTCAGATATGAAATAACCAATGTGATAAATATAATCTCAAAATTTTTTACATAATTTATTTTATAACTAATGTAAAAAACCAATTCTTATTGATTTATCACGTTGGTTATTTTATAACTGACATGATAAACCAATTTTTACATCTTTAAACGTTGGTTACATAGAACCGATATGAAATATTCAGACGTGTTAAATGTTTTTTTTCACTAGTGTGCATATCATAGATCATAATCATGAGTAATGGATCAAATAATGGTAGTTCAAAAGACATGAATATTAATGGATCAAATAATGTTATAAACTAAAAACATACACTTTGAGTCATACTGAGTACACTTTGTATCAAATTGAGGTGCTTCTGATTTATATGCAGATGATTAGGTCACTTTTTAGGAAAATATTCATGATATATATTTTGGGAAGTCATACTATGCATTAGAATACTAAGAATTCATACTTTTCATTCAACATGTTCTCTCTTTTCTGGATTTTTGGAGATAGTTGAAAGGAAAATATGACTTCCCAAAATATCTGTAAAATAAATAAATATGTATTACATAAAAATGATAAATATCTTAACTTACAATTAGCAGATAAAATTATGAAAAAATTAATTAAATGAATAATTATTAGGAATTCACATTTATATATTCTTGACCGATTTCCCTATTTTCATTTTCTAAATTTCATCCTCGAAGACCAATCTCTCACGAGCATGAGAATATTTGAACAAACCGCCCCGACTAGAACAAAGGAATCCACATGAATAAAAAATTATTAAGTGAGTAATATTAAAAATAAGTAAATTATACAACAATATGAAAAAATACACTACTTATATGGAAGTCATATATAAAGGATATTTTTGTGCATTCTTCCATCAGGTATGTTTCCCATTCGTTTCTGAGAACATCTATATCACCTTGTAAATAGGAGTCTTTTCGACAGTCATAGTAGTGCTTCAAAATTTAAAATACAAAAAAGATTAATAAATATATTAAATGGAATAGTAATGATCATTGAAAATACCTCTTCATTGATGCTAGTTTTTCACGTAATATGGTCTCTCTCATAAATTTACAAACATAATAACCACAATATTTTACATTGGTTTGTTTTAGAAATGCTAAAACATTGAGTAGAATAAGTAATTTGCATTAATATGTGTTTGGATAGTGAAATCTTAATATATATACCTTGATACTTATCCAATAATAGAACATTGATTCTTCCGTGGGCTTATTCATTAGCCTCATTTAGTGGTTTTCATGATAGTAATGCACCACCCTATTATAACAGAATCCTCATTAGAAGGTAATATAAATTATAAAACATGATGTTTAGTTCTAAAATGCTGGATTCATAGTACTAAAAATTTAAAAACTCCATTATGTGTGGATATTTTTATGGATATCCATGAATTGAATATAGGAAATAATTCGTTAGAGTATCCAAATTTACTAAAATGGGCATCTAATTATAACAAAAAACAAAACAAAAAGTAATAACTGATGAATGAAATGAAAATAAATTTGATATGATTAAATTGTAGAGTCTTACCCCTACATCACTGGTAATAAATAGAGTTTTTCATCCAAAATTTATCATCAAAAGGATTTGATTAGACCTTCCATTATTTCATCATTTTTTGGGTCCTATTTTTTCTAGTTCTATAGAGGTGATGTGATGACTAACGAGTCAAAACATTTTGTCATGGAAAAATATCTTCAATTTTTTTCATATATACGCCTGCTGAAAATATGATATGTATTTAGTCATAATTAAAATAGTATATCAGCTTTCTCAAAATGAAATCTTGGATAAATACCTCATGTATACATTTACAAATGAGCCACCCATCCAATAATAGTTTAGGATTTAAGTTGCACTCTTAATACATATGAAGTAGTGATCTTTCTCTATGTACATTCTTTATTCGAATTCAAATATGTGGTTGCAACCATATTTTAACTTTATATACTCATGAGCCTTGAATGATGTAAATTTGGATATAGAACAAGCGGGGTAATGATGTTTTGGTATATCTTTTTGAATAGTTTCTCAATCCTTTTGATGGGTTTGAGGCAGTTTTTAATTTCATCTTCTTCTCTGTCTGTGTATAATAAAACTCTTTATTTTAGATATATTTTCATTATTTGTCAAATTTTTATCTTGAAAAGTAAAATGGAAATGAATACCTCAATATCAGTATGTTTTTTACAAGATGTGACGGCCATGCGATGAATTTTCCAATAGTTTTTTCAAATTTATTACTATCATCCTCATGAATTGGAACATGTAGCTCAATATTTGTCTCATGGGATACACCAATCGAAACTCACACATGTCATGTTGGATGTGGTTTGTTGTGCAGAAAGTCATTTAAAATATTTAACACCATATCCCATTCCAAAAGGTGTTGGTTAGGTATTTATAGATATAAATAATAGCCATTATCACCCTGTAGAATATCAGTATAAGAAAGTTATCATTTTTTGTATGATTCACATTTCACAGAAACATCTATTATAACATTGATTACAACTTCTATGAAATCTCCTTGAGTGTAATCACTAGAATCATAGTTGGTGGGGGTGGCTAGGGATATCCATGTGGTGGTTGTTCTTGAGTTGCTTCTTTTATTTTCCTCTCCATCATTAAAGTTTCAATCATCACTATATTCCATTAGAATTTTCCTTAAAGGGTGGATATTCTTTCTCTCATCTATTTTATTTTTTCACTTTGATCATACTCTTGTTTTTTCTCAAAATATATTTCAAGCTTCACCCTAAAACCCACACCTCTGACACAACCACACTGTTCTGGCTGCTTCAAGGCCACCAGAATTTAGTGTTCATCTGAAACATGTATTCCTAATTCTTGTTACAATTTCAGAAATAAATTTAGAAAAATAAGTTATCATTGTTATTTAATATTGAATTAATGAAAAAAATTATTATGTAATACTTACACATGTTTCCCACACTTTTTATGTGTTTTCATCTATTAGTTTCACAACATTATTTTATGTTCCCCCTTCCATAGCACACAACTTGGGATGGATGTGGTTTTTCATTTCATATCAAAAAGCTGAATATAAATAGAGGAACATAATTATGGTGTTGTTTCATGTCACATAAAATTATTAAACATGATTTAAAATATGTACCCATTTTTTTCAATTGAAGCGTACACCATCCTTACATTACAGCAGGGGAATGTTGTTTTTTTTCTTGTTCTTTGTTTCCATCACTCATTTTCTATTTCATAAATAAAAAATTATCAATCAAAGTGATTAATAAAACTATCCTCAAACAATGTATTACTGACCACAATGTACATGAAAAGACACATCTCCACGATGTTCAATAAATGCACCCCATGCTTCTTGGGTTGTCATGTGTTCATAGATAACCGGTGGGTGCAGGTTTATTGTCCCTTCATCATCATTAAGATGATGTATTTTTATAATGGTTCGAAATCCTTTATAAATACTTCTAGTAAGAATTAACACATACTTCTTTTTGGAGTCAAATAATATATTTTCCCTCTACAATGGATGATGAAGAGTAAGTTTATGATTTATTATTTTATTTTTTATGTAAAATAATGAAATGATATCATAATTTTATAATAATATCTTCCCACACCAGTGCCTTCATCCCATGAACATCTTGGTACCACAAATATCGGAATTCATTACTGAGTTATGATTCCAATATAAATACTGAACATGGCCTTGTTGGGGTTAACATGATGACCACGTGCATTCTATCCCACCTCAAATTTGATGCCTTTGACTTTCACCTTAATAATTTTTTATAACACCATGAAACTATGGTGATCCTGGTTTTTCAGGGAAACCGGTCCTTCATCACCTACCACTTCTGTGGAATCAACATTTTCAATATTTTCCTCTATAGAGATAGAATTGACATGTGCGGGTGGCCATTGTACCTCTGCACTGGGAGCAGTATCAGGTTGAGAAACCTATTGTTCCTAAGGTTTGGGAGCACCAACATGTGTATATGGCCATTCCTACACACTACAAGAATAATCTGGTTGATAGACCTATAGTTCCTTAGTATTGGAAGAACAAAAATGTGTAGAAGTCATTATCTTCTGAAATGATTTAATATTTAATGTAGAGTACATAAATATAGAAGAAAATGGATAATAACATGAGGTAACATGATGTATATTCCAAAAAAAATGTAACCTGAATATTGAACACTATTTTTTTAAGGATTTAGGGATTTTAACCATATATCAATGTTCCAGATCCCTTCATTGTGGTCTCCTCTCTCATAGAAAACTCCATCGTGATTGGGACCACTATGAAATGATTGCAATGTCCCAATGAAATGGTCATCCTCGGTTGAATTTTCATCTGACCATTCAGTGGTTTTGTTTGATAACAAAAAAATTGACCACTTTTAATTTGTGGGATCTACAATATAAAATACTTACACTTCCTATAATTCCATTTTAAATAGTTTTTCTTTTTAAAATTCCTTAATAAAATAAACTTTCATGATTCCCAATTCATCTATTCTAATTGAACTCTTAATATTAACCAACTTGAATTGAAAAAAATGCACTGGTAATTTTATATAATCCAACTCCCATTTTTTTGATGATGCCAAATTATGAAATATTCTAATAAATTTGATTTATTTTTATAGTACCAGAAACATGCATCGCTTCATCCATGAGTATAACTCCACTATTTACCATGGTACCGTCTTCATCATGATAATTTTTATAGAACGTATAACTGTTAATTACATACCAATTTTAAGATAATACATTCACCTTTGGTTCTCCAACTAACTATTGAAGTCATTTTGAAATGGAATCAGGATTTTCATCTGATTATTTAAAAATATAGTCCCAAAATGAACCTATAATGTGTTGAATATGTGTGCTTGATATCCATATTTAATCCCTTGATGGATTCAAATTCCCAATAATTTATTTATGGGTTTCAACATAAAGAGAAACTTCCAAACAGTTATGTAAAATGTAAAGGTGGTTCTGCTTCTGATCTTTAATATTGATTGTGAAAACAACTCTTCCATAAATTCATTCACTTGTAAGCTGCCGATTGAGACATGATTTAGGTAGACCAATTATTTCCACATCGGAAATGCAATCATTATAGAATTAAATAGCATCCTCAACAATATATCACTCATTAATACAACCCTCTGGACAACATTGATTTTTGACATAACCTTTCAAAATCATCATATACCATTTAATGGGGTACATCCATCTATAGTGTACAATACCACATAGATTAATCTCTCTCACCAAGTGAACCACAAAATTAACCATCATACTAAATAATGTTGTCATAAAGAACATTTTCAATTCATATAATATGATGGAAATTTATCTTTCCATAGTCGGATATTCCGTGAGGTCTATGAATTTGTTTCATATAGATTTAAATAAGAAGTGCAGTTTTGTTAATATATGATAGAAATTCTTTGCAAAAATGCAACATAAATCTATATCCATTAGATCATTCATTAAAACATGGAATTCATGTGATTTTAGACCCATTAAATTTAAATCGGTCAATGAAATGATATTACTGATATTCTATGAATACCCCTATAGAACCTTTAGATCATTAATGAAGTTAGAAAATTTATATCTATGCATTATGGAATGAGTGTACGATGTTAGAGGAAGAAAACATTATTTTTCACCCTTTCCTGGTCCCAACTCTTCTCGTATTCCCATGTCAACCATTTCCAACCTCGTCTTACTTCTATCCTTTTTTACTCTTGGATTTAGAAACATGCCGATGAAACTATAAAATATATTTATTTCAATATTCATAACATCAAGAAAATGTATGACGTACATAAAATTATAGTATAGTAATAAAAATAAACTAATATTCCTTTTCAAACTAGTTTTTATAACATTTTTAGAAAATGGTTTACTAAAATCAGATTCCATATATTTTACCTTCTCAATCAATTGATCACCTATTAGTGGAACTACTGACTTACATTCTTCTAAAAATCCATTGAATGATGTCATCCATGATTGGTACTTATGTCATCAGGGTAGAAATCTGTGATTTCATAGAAACATGTTTTTCAACGAATTTTTCACCGTGATTTTCTATGTACCTTTTCAAAGATGGGGAACCCTTGAGTTCCTTTGATGATATATCCATAAAAAATTTCTATAATCAGGAATGTGATTTATCATCCCATACAACATGGATCTAAACTTGAAATATTCATTTCTCTAAGCATCATACAACTTAACACCAGAATCCCATAATAAATTCAAATCATTGATCAGTGGATCCAAATAAATATCAATATCATTACCCAGTTGTTTTGGTCCTAATATATTCATAGATAAAATGATTTATTTTTGTTTCATACATAACCATAATGGATAGTTATAATTTACTAACATAATAGGCCATGTACTGTGAGTCATTCTTTTAAAACCAAAATGATTCACTCCATCTGTACATAACTGAAGATGAAGATTTGTTGACTTGTTTCCAAATTCAGGATAATCATTATCAAATCTATTCCACTAAGGAGAGTTTACAAGGTGATGAAGTTTCCTATATGTATTTCTTATATCTACGTGCCACGTCAATTTCCCTTCTGTCTCATTACTTCTATATATGAAATTATACCATGGAGTGATAGGAAAATACCATATAATTTTGTAGGACCAGATTAATCATTATTGTACCGAGAAGCACCACACATTTTGAATTCTCTAAGTGATTTTTGTTCCTTAAAAAAATATACAATAACTCGAGTAGGCATGTATTCTTTCAGATATCATACACATTGAGCGTAGAATTCATGAAATGATTCTAAGATAAAAATTGGTTTTCAGGGGTGGACAAACCTTTGTACAAAGCTTGATCATTGGAGGAAGACTACTAATGTAAAAAATCCTTAAATTTTTTAAAAAATCCACCCTAATTGTGTCGAAAAAAAACTCAAAATTATATAGAAATCCATAGATTTTATAAACATACAAATTATTTGAAAAAAAATATAAATTTATAATAAAAAATGTATTTTTTTTGTTATAATATTTCTCATAGGTTATTTAAAATATTGAATTAATAATGAAATAAAAAATTATAAATTAAGTTATTTTATCAATTTTTAGTTATTAAAATGGATAAAAAAACCAACAAAAAAATTGGTAATTAACCAATTAATTTTTTTACTAACAAATACTCATTTTAGTATAACATTTTGGTTTTTCTATATTTTGTTTTCAATTAACATTTTTGTTAACCACCTATTTTCCCACCCTTAACCACCATTACAGATTGGGGGGTAAGCTCTACAAAAATTTATT
Organism: Viscum album; assembly: GCA_963277665.1. Classification (NCBI taxonomy): domain Eukaryota; kingdom Viridiplantae; phylum Streptophyta; class Magnoliopsida; order Santalales; family Viscaceae; genus Viscum; species Viscum album. The sequence goes on from CAUJRU010000124.1 coordinate 1,048,626, forward strand.
TCCATTTACAACAGGTTAGATAAAAAATTACAAGATTACAAATATATATATATATATATATTAAATGTTGTATAAAGGTTGATTTGAGTCAAATGTTATAGTATTGAATTAAAATCAACATTAAATAGTATATGCCAGACAACTATTCTAAAAATCTATTCTATATTAATAAACTCAAATTCAAAAAAATTATTAAAATCTACAACTTTGATAATTAGGTAGAATATTTTCATTACAAATCACCCAACACTAGGGATGTTGACTCATAAAGTACCCATGAAATTTGGGATAATCAAATGCTAGCTCGGTTGATTTTTTTCAATCCCTAAAACATATATAACCCATTTATTTCTTAACTAGTTATTTTTGAATATATTCAATTATATTTTGAAATATACTCAAACCTGTTTAATTAAATATATTTTTATTATTTTTAATTTTAAACATTATTTATAAATCTTATATCAATTGATATCAAAGAAAAAAAAATTATTAATTTTATTTATATTTAAAAATAAATAGTTATTCTGTTAACAATAATTAATTTAATATAATTTAGAATTTAGATTTCATTTCTAAATATTATATGAACAATACTCAAAATAAATAAATAAATTGGTTAGTTTTTCTATCTTTTTATTATTCTATCAATAAAATAATTATAATTAAAAAATTGGGTTTGGTACTTCCTCAATATTAATTGGTGTTATAAATAAAATATTTTTCTATACCTCCTTTCAAGCTATTAATGTATGAGAGGAATGTTTGCGGAGGGAAAGGAAAATATAAAGCAATATGTTACTATATAATGGTGGAGGTTGTGTTTTCAAACTCATAGCCTCTAACTAGATTACCCTTTTCTCTAAAACCCATCACCCCCGATGATGATGATAATGATGTTACATAGATAAATGGTTAGAACCTGGTGGAAGTCATGTTTTGGAAGAATATCATTAGAAACTGTCAAAAATTCGGAGCAGTACCTTGGAGTCCCATGACCCCTCATGAAGATGATAATGAGGTCTTCAATAGAATTGGCTATCACTAATGTTTCGATCTTATTCTAGCAGAGAATGGAGGAATCCAACGAGGGACCCTATCCCACTATCCCCTTTTCCTAGGAACACTGTGATGGGGTACCTAAGAAAGGAGATCTAAAACGTACCCCAACCCCATCACCGTAGAACCCTAGGGGGAGGACACATGTGGATGATTTTTAGGGCAGGTGGTGTCCAGCTATCCCATTCACCAAGGAACACTCCCCAGGTGTGCCTAATAATGGAAATATCGAAGGTACCACAACTCCTACACCGAAAATAGAAACCCCCAAGGGGTACCCAAGCAAGGGCATCACAAAAAAAACCTAACTCCCCCAGGGAACCCAATACACATGAAAGAACTCCCCATCTTGTAATGTACTAGATTTTAGCCAACCTATTCTAATAGGCCAATCATTCTCATTAAAAAATACTTCTCCGTTGGGCCACATTTTTAAGAACAGTTTCAATGGAGGGTGGTGTACAATCCTCCACTTCACCTGGGAACACTTACCTAGGGTGACCAAGGAGATCCAGATGTCATACCAATCGGGTAGGTCCTAGTAGAGGTGGAAAACGGTTGAGGTGGGAAGTGTATGTGTCAATGTTTATGGTAGACCATAGTACGGTTGCTTTGCAAGGTCATAGCGTAAGAAGACCATGGTAGACGAGGGATGTGGATGTGTGAGCGTGCAGGGCGAGGCCTGGTATGGTTTCTCTGGGATTTCATAGCGGAGGCAGAGTGTGGTTGAGACGGGATGTGGATGTGATAATGTGCAGGTGGTCATGGCGGGGTGGAATGCGGTCACGGTGTGCAATCAGGGTAGAGGTGTAATGCGGTTGATGTGGGGATTTTTGAGGCTGACCATCATCAGTGCGGTCATGGAGGTCGGGGAATTGAGGCAGATATAGAGCTGGTGTGCGGGTCAGTAGGGCTTCAGCTGTCTGGTGTATAAGAATTTTCTCATGTTCAAATCCATGTGGAGTCAGGGGTGTGCAGGTAGGTGTACGGTGGTATTACACTATTAAAGGATGGGGGTGTGCGACTAACGTGGTTAAATGGATGGAGGTGGTGCATGTAGGTGGGGCTTCCTAGCACTGTTGAAAGGGGATCAACTGCTATTAAAAGAGTATGGGTCTACCTTTTGATTTACATAATTTTTATAATTTTTCTAATTTTATTAATGCTTTTTTATCAATGATAAAATGTTCATTTAACAACTCTTTTTTGAGTATTGATATGGTGACCCCCTTTTAATAGTGCCTCGACTATGAACGCTTTTTAAGCGGTGATAAAGGTTTTTTTATCATTAATAAAACTCTGTTTCGTAGTAGTTATTGTTGTTCAGTTTCATTTGAGCACATTGAATTTCCCGATCACTGAAAAATCTTCTATGTTCGTCTCCCTAGTGGTTACGAGAGGGAGATTATTGGGTTATCCTACATCGATTATGAAGGGGTCCAGTGTGTTAAAAATATGTATATGGGAATCCCTTGCCTCATGGATTGGTGTTAAGAAGTCCCAATAATATTTACATAAGCATGCAGTTTTTCATGAAGATACCACACCAACACAGCAAGACCTATGGTGTAGATATGATTTCATATTCCTGGATGTAACATATACAAACCTTCTAAAAATAGGTGTAGAATAAATTATTATTTTCACATTAAACATGTAATTAAATCTAATATATGTATGCAATTACTTTTTCTGAATTTTTTTAGCATCATTTTAGACACAAAATTGCCTCTTAATATTTTTTAATTCATCCAATAATATATTATTAATTTCATATTATATAATACATCTAATTTTAAAAAAACATAATTTAAATCAATATCAACAATCAATCTATTATTTTTTGAAAATAGTTAACAATGTTAACATATTTATACAATAACTTATTGATTGTTTTTTGAGTAAAAGTGTGGCTTTTGTGAACATCCTTCACACCTCCCAGGACCTGATTTTGTAACTGTATTTTGACTTATCCCATATGAACTAATCTACTAATATTTTTTTATTTTAAAATATTAAATGAAAAAAAATTCAACAATCAAATTGATGTAAAGGAAAATAAATCCCATAATATCTATATTTTTTAAAAAAATAATTCCTTCCAAAAATCATAGGCAAAATTTTTTATTTATTGTAAAAATAATAACCCACTTTCACTTAAAAAATCACAGTTTTTTAAATTTCTGTTAAAAAACTAAAATATACTTAAACTAAAATCAAGAAATTATAAATTAAAAATAAATCTAATTTAATTAAAAATAATTTAAAAAAAATAAATAAACAATTTTTTAAAAAAAATAAATATATAACTTCCATTCTAACATAATTTTAAAGGGAAAATGAAGAAGATTTATTTTTAACATTATTCTTTTTAATTGAAATTTTTAATTTTTGTTTAAATGAAATAGGTTTTTTTAATATTTTAGATTTAATATTTGATCATTTAGAAAAAGTAAAATTTCTATTTAACTTAATATAAAAGACTAAAATTCATTTTTAATTCCCAAATACATCATAAACAAAATGGATATTTAATTTTCATTTTTTTAAAAATAAAATAATTTATTTTTATTAAATTTTTAAGAGTAATATTGGGATATTTTTTAATTTTATATGGGATCAATATTTTTTTTGATACAATATTTATGTATTAGGAATATATTATTTTTATTACTTCATATGTAAAAGGGAATTTTTTATTAATTGTTTATAAATAGAATTTAGTTAGTTATTTTATATTAAAAAAATTTAATTTTTAAAAGATTGTTTGATTTATTGTAAAATTTCGATTTTGAATTTTGTTAATGAAAAATTAATTTTTATATTTTTTAATATAAAATGATTTTTTAAAAATTGAAAGAGAATATTTGTTGAATATATCTTTATGAAAAATAGGTTTCTACTTTTTTTACACTTTAAATTATTAATGGAGAATATAAATTTTCTTTTTAATTTTAATAATTTTAAAAATAATTTTTTATTTTTTAAAAAACTAATCATCTCTCCTGCATAAAATCTATGGTGATATATGGTTGTATTCCCATTATATCATGAATTTACCTCCTCCATCATCTAGAAACACAAAACATACTCATTGGTATTATGAACACAATGTCTTCAAATCCTATTCATTTTATTCCTGTATAAGGATATCATTGTCACTAAAAATAAAATAGAATTCCTACTACCACAGATAGACCTTTTAACACAACCTAATGAGTTTTAACATCGCAAAAAAAATATTTTCTTTGTCAAGGTCATTAAAATGAGAACCGCTTTATCCCTTTTTTCATTAACACTGATAAATGCCCTATTGTTGCAATGTGTTGTTTGAATAACAATACATTGCACCAAATAAACCTTTATGCAAATGCACCAGTGTGAAAAATCACTATTTAAGTGAAATAAAATTTTCATCACAAATAAAAAAAATATAATATATACATTTCAAATGGTATTATATATAATTAAATTTTCATTTAATATCCAAAAACATTTAAAAACATCAATGTTTAATTTTCTTTGGCACCAGTGATCCCCTCTCAAAAAATCCTAAACATGGTATTAGATTTCAAATACACCACCCCACCCTGAGAAAAATAATTCTTCTTTATAAGAAAACAATTCTTATTTTAATAATACTATAATGAAATAAATTAAACATAAATATTAAAGAATTTATTTTTAAAATTTCAATTTTAAATAAAAGGACACACATGTATCACTACCACAGAAACAAATTTACATAGCACCACCCTTTAGCAATGCTAAAAAATGTGCTGATAAAGGGGTACCATTATCAGCACTAAAAAATCCGTGATTAAAGTATATTTTAACTGTGCTAAAACACTATTAAAAGTGCCAATTTATCTGCATTTTTTGCGATATTAATTGTACCCCTTTATCAACGTTCTTTTAGCGCTTTTAAAGGGACTCCTTTTATTAGTTCTTTTTTAGAAGCATTGATAAAGGGGAATTTATCAGTGTTTCTCTACTAGCGCTAATAAATTATATATTTCAAAAAAAATCATTAAAAATAACATATATTTTTTAAAATATGTTTTAGCTAAGGCTAAATAGAAATTTACAATTACAATTTACGATACATAGTGAAAATGGATTATAAAATAATGTAAAAATATTTTTAATTTATAAATTACTAATTATTATTGACTAACAGTAATTTATTAGCAATTTGAAGACACAAAAAATAAAAACTGTAATAAAAGTTCTAAAATATACTGAAAATGTAACTCAGATTCCAAAGGGTCATGACTTTTGATATGTGTGTCCATTCAAGCTCTACCAAATATCAAATTGAATCCTGAAATGTCATATTCACACTAATTATAGGGATGAATCCCCTATTACATCTTACAAGTCCAAAAAATTCCCTAATAGGCCTTTAAAACTGATTTTTTAGTCGGTGTATCCTATTTTTTTAACATTCAATGAACTTATATTCTCATTTAGGTGGGTATTTTTTCTCATTTTCAGTGGGGAATAAATTTATTCACAAGTATTACATTCATATTAATATTAATATTTTCAAATTTTATCATTCATCGTAACTTCTTTTTATTTATAATAAAATATATAATAATATATACATATTTTTTATATATTTAGACATAAAAATTTAATTTTATATATATATGTAAACCTATTATCATGTAAAGTTTATTTATAAATAAATAATCCTTATCTAAATAATACATAACATCCATTTTATTTAATGTTAAAATGTATAAAAATGTATATACATATATAATTATTTTTTATATAAGGTTTATATATATAACAATATTTTTGTGTGTGCTTTGAAAAACTGATATATATTTATCTATATACTAATATAAGTATATAAATATTAATATATAACATATTAAAATAAATATAAATGTGTATATTTATATTTATAGATTCATACACATATATAAATAAATATATATATTTTTATATGTATGTATGTATTTATAGACACACAAACACACAGAAAACATATTTTATATATGTAATTAAACATATACATATATGGATAAAAAAATACAAAAAAATAATAATATAAATATATAAATATATCATAAAATATATTAGAAAACAATAAATGGGAGTGGAAAAGGAGCGAGATTTTGAGGTGGACGTCTCAGTTTCAAAACCTAGCAAAGGCAGGGGTGCACACGAATGAGTGATGCAGGTCCCTAACATTGTAAAAGGGTTGGGGGATTCCTAGAATTATTAAAGGGGTGGGGAGGATATACTAGAACAATTAATTTGGGGGATTCAGTTCTAATAAAAGGGGGGATGTCCCACCCTCCAATTTGTAGAAAAATAAATTCTTTCTAAGAAATTGTTTTTTTGAATTTTATCAGGGAAAAAAAGTGGCGATAAAGGTCCCATCTATCACAACTTCATTAGCATTGATAAAGGCCCTCTTTTATCAGTGGTGATAAAAGGAGACTTTATTAGAGTTTTTTACTAATGATAAAAGAGACACCCTTTTAATAGCGTTGAGGATAATAATGTTTTTTTAAATCGTTAAATGCCTATTTTTCATGCTGTTAAATGCCATATCTATAGTAGTTGAGTCATACCAACCTTGTGTAGCAGATTGATGTTGGGGTGATTCCTATACATCAAAAATTAATTATGGAACATTATTTTAATTTATCAAAACAATCTGAATATATTTTTATTTCAAATAAATGTAGATATAAAATAAGGTAACCTAATTGTAGGGATCTACAGTAGGATTCGAACTCCTGTTCGATGGTGGGGTTTGGTAGGAATGCACTAGGGATAGTGGAGAATGAATGCCTCTACTCATCAAGGTGGATGAATGAAATAATCAAGACCTAGAGTGATGGTGAGGGCTAGAAATGAGGTTCAAACCTCACTCGAGGAAGGGGTCAATGGCATGAGAGGAAGAAATTTCTCTGGTAGGGGATGGTGATTTTTCAGTCGATTCACCGCCATTATCAGTAGATCTATCCACCTCGTTGATCTTCATAGTGGTTCCCAATGGAAGCTATGGTTTGGGTGTCAAGGTCAGCAGTGAAATGGCAGGATGCTTACCTTGGGGTATTTCAGTCCAAGCCTAATTTTAGGTTTCTCCACCTTATTCATTCAGGCTATATGGATTTGACTTTTAGTTAATTGGATTTACTGCTATGTACAATTTCCTTGTAATTTTTTGGGGCATTTTTCATTTGGGGATTCAATAATGTAATGGATTTTATCTCAATCTATCTTAAAAGGGATTCTACTATTCATAATAGTGTGGTTTTCCCAACCTATTCTAATAATAAATTTCACTATAAATTAAAAAAACCATATAAAATTATATAAATTTAAACATTTTTAATATAAAAAAATCACAAAAAAAGAACCTAATAATAGTGTCATTAAAAAGTTGGGGGAATAACTCCATTATATGGATGGAACTCCATCACTAAACCATTTGTAATTCATCACATATACTCCATCATATGATCATTTTGTTGATTCTACTATTGTCGTTGATTCTCTTGATGTTGTCTATACTCTTCCTACTCTCTATCTATTCTCTGAACAACCCCATCCTGAGCTCATAGAATTTCCTCATACTCTACAGATGTGAAAGATGATGATCTCATACACACTATGTTTTTTGTTGTATGACATTATGGTGGGAAAAAATATTAATTATGGTCACCACATTCATTTGGAAATATCGTGGTGACACGTCGTGGTGACACGTCGTGGTGACACCCTACCAATGATTCCCCATTTAATTTGGTAATAGAAATTTAATAAAGGGGAATCCAAAGTACGGTGAAGGAAGGTCATAAATGGGGATCTCCAACACCATTTTTTATCATCAGATTCAGAAGCAACACATATTCATCCTTGAGTGCTGTATTTTTTGAGGTGTTTCTCTGTATTTATAAAGAAATAATTTCTTGTGTGTTTTCAACTTGTAATTGAGGGAGAGAGAGTTTGTACCCAAATTTTACCATAGTAAAATCCTTCTATTTTCTTGTAGTTTTTACCCCTTTATTTTTTGGGGTTTCCACGTTACATATGGTGTTATTTTTATTTCTTAATTTTTCACTTTATTTATACCTCGCAATTATCATTGAATTTATTGGACAATTGTTTACAATCCTAACAAGTGGTATCAGAGGAATGAGGTTTTGGCCTGAAAAATTCTGGACCAATGATGTGTCCAAATGGTGGCGAAATACAAGATCAAAAAAAATCAATGGAAATAATGTTTCATTGTGGACAATAAAGATTAAAGAGGTGCTACAGAAAGATAAATTCCTAAAGGTGATTGGAGGGAAACTGGTGGGTGTGACAGATGAAAAATTGAGTGACATGGACATGAATTCTATTTACAACATCCATTTGTCTTTGGAATATGGGGTCATGTCAAGCATTGTGAAGAACAAGATGAAAAATGAAATTTGGAACACTCTGACAAATCTGCATAAGGAAAAGTCACTCCATAATAAAATTTTGTTGAAGAGAAAATTATACACTCATCAAATTGTAGATTCATCATCGGTGTCTGACCACATAAACACCCTCAATACCGTTTTTTCACAACTTACAGTATGGAGCTATAATATTGTGGATGCTAAACATGCAGAGATTCTACTCCAATGGTTTACACATTCATATGATCAACATATAATAAACCTCACCAATAATATCCTAATGGATATATTTACATTCAATGATGTTGTAGATACTGTTATTAAAGAAGAATGTTGGTACAGGAAAAATTAATAATGACATACAACTTCACACTAAGTGGAAGATCTGTCAATGGAAAGAAAAAGAATGATGGACTCTAGATCCAATGAGAACGAAAATCATGGAAGGTCAAAATCAAGGAGAAGGAAGAAAAACATAAAATGTTACAATTGTGGTAAGAGGGGTAGGATGGTGAGATGAACTCTCATGTAAATGTGGTGAGTACATCTGGAAATGGAGACGTACTAGCCAGTGACACGCCAATGACTACTGAAAGAAGACAAAATCTCGACGACGCATGGATTATTGACTCAGGTGGAACATAGAACAAGACATCTCTATGGGAATGGTTTGACCAATATGAAACTATCCCATAAGGACTTTTGTACATGGGTAATGATCATAAATTGAAGATCGTTGGAGTTGGAACCATAAAACTGAAGATGCATGATAGCATAGTCTAAACCATCCTAGGAGTACACCATGTGGGGGGTCTCAAGAAGGAAATTTTGTCCTTGGGAAAATTTTATGATATCAGATGAAAGTCTCACACAGAGAAAGGGATGATGAATATTTTGAAGGGAGAACTTGTGGTGATAAATGTGGAGAAGATCTCAAATAAATTTTATGTGCTTATGGGTGAAATGTACAAGGAATTAGAGACAGTTGTCTCATAAACTACCTCAATGGAACAGTTGACGATGTTATGGAATCAGAATATAGGACATATGTCCGAACGATGCCTAAAGATTCTTGTAGAAAATGAGTTTTTTTCCTATTATTAAGACGGTATCCCTATCATTTTTTATGAATTGTGTTTTGAGTAGGAAACACCTTTTGAAGTTTGGAATGTCAATGACAAGGAGTAACTTGATCTTAGAGTTGATTCATTACAAGGTTTGTAAATCACTGGTTGTGTCCCTAGGAAGAGTAAGGTACATTGTATACTTCATTGATGACTATTCTAGGAGATGTTGGGTGTTTCTAATCAAGAATAAATTGAATACCTTTGATGTATTCAAAACATTCAATGTGGAAAATCAGATTGAATCTAAAAAGAAGATAATGTGTTTGAGGACTAACCATGGTGGAGAATATACAAGCGGCGATTTTGATTATTTTTTATAATAGGAATTAGTCAAGAGATATTTCATTGTGGAATACACTCCTTAGAATAATGGAGTGGCAGATTAGATGAATATAACCTTGTTGGATATAATAAGGGTGATGCTGAAGACTGCAAGAGTTACAAAGAAATTCTGGGCAGAAGCAGTAAATATTACTTACTATGGGATTAATCGATCCCCTCTAGTGGAAATTGAAATGATTATGCTGATGTATATGTGGAAAGGTAAACCTGATAATTATTCTCAATGAAATACTTTTGGAAGTCATGTATATTCACTATTTCAGAGCCAGGAAAGATCAAAGTTGGACTCAAGATCCAGGGAATGTATCTTCTTGGGATACACTTCTAGTGTGAAGGGGTATCATTTGTGGGATCCCATTGCCTGAAATATTAATATCAGTAGAGATGTAATCTTTTCCGATGACATAGTGAAAATGAATATTTATAAAGACACAGAGAAAGAGAGTACATAAACTACAATAGTCTGGGTGAAGGATGAAACAAAGGAAGAAACAGTTTTCTATGAGGAATTACCAGAGCATGATGATGAAGTACCAGATAATACTAGACTATAATGACCAAATCAAGATAAAAGAGTACCAATATGGAACTCATATTATTTCACTGAGACAAATGTTGCAAATTTATTATTGACAGAATATGGAGAGCTATCATCTATTTTGGAGGACACCCATGGTTCATATATATCTTCATGGATGGCAGTGATGCAAGAGGAACACGATGCCATGCACATGAACAAGACTTGGTATCGTGTTTCATTACCTCAAGGAAGTAAGGCTATTAGGAACAAATGGGTCTACAAGATCAAGATGGATAAAATAGAATAGGTGGAAAGATATCATTTGAGACTAGTGGTAAAAGGATATTCTCGTAAGGGAGGTATGAATTTCAATGAAATATTTTCTCGTATTGTTAGACTAACCAATATTCAGGTAGTGATGGTGATGTGTGTTGCATGCACTCTACATCTAGAGTATCTAAATGTGAAAACAAATTTTCTACATGGTGACCATGATGATGAAATCCATATTCTCTAACGAGAATGTTTTGCTGAATAAGGTAAAGAAATAATGGTTTTGAGGTTGAAATTTTTTTATAGTCTCAAACATGTGTTGAGGTGTTAGTACAAGAGATTTGATTCATATATCATGAGCCTTTGATACAAAAAACTTAAATCAGATCCTTGTGCTTATTTCGAGGGTCTATATGGTAATGATTTTATCATTATACTATTTTATATGGATGAAATGTTGGTTGTTGACCCAATAATGATCAAATCCAGAAGATGAAGGCACAGTTGTCCAGGGAGTTTGATATGAAGGACTTGGGACCAGGAAAGAAAATTCTTGGGATAAAAATTCACTGAGACATGAATAATGGAATGATTTGGATATCATAAAAAATTATTTGTGGAAAGTCTTAAAATGCTTCAACATGAATGACTGTAAGAAAATTTATACCCCTCTTCCCATTAATTCCAAATTATCCTCTATGATGAGTCTTTGTAGTGAAACAGAGAGGATGTAAATGTCTCATGTGTTGTATGAATCAATAGTGGGGATTCTAATGTTCCCCATGGTTTTTAATAGAATAGATATTGCACATAAAGTGGGAGAAGTTAGTCGTTACATAGAGAATCTAGGAAGAATACATTGGATCATGGTGAATAGGATCCTGAGATACATCCGGGAAACCTCAAATGTTGCATTATGTTTTAGAGGATCATATTTCACTATCAGAGGATATGTTGATTCAGATTTGGCAGGTGATTATGACCAGAGAAAATCCCTTAATGGTTATGTGTTTACTCATGAAGGAGTAGCTATGAGCTGGATTTCCAAGTTACAGTCAGTTTTGGATCTATCAATGATGGAGGCAGAGTACATGGCCTCTACATAGTCATAAAAAGAGGTCATTTGGATGAAATAGTCATTAGAGGAGCTCGGGCACAAAAAAGATCATATTTCATTGTTTTTTTATAGTATGAGTGCCTTTCACATTACAGGGAATCCATATTTTTAATCTAGTATGATGCACATTGGTGTACAATATTATTTTTTTTTGAGATGTGGTGGAAGAAGGAAGTTTCTACTTGTAAAAAATTCATAGTAAAGAAAATATAGAAGATTTTCTGGCAATGATGATTGGTTCTGAAACATTCAAATGCAATAGATCCTTGAGAATCCTTATAGAGACATGAGCAATTGGTTTGGAAGATAGAAAGGATTTGTGGTGATATTATTGTAACTTAATCAAATATCCAAGTGGGAGATATGTTGGAAGATGTTATGGAGAGTGGAAATATTAATGATGGTCATCGCATTCATTTGGACATGTTGTGGTGACACGTCATGGTGAAACCCCACCATTGATTCCCAATTTAATTTGGTAATATAAATTTAATAGTGAGGAGGCCAACAGAGGGTGAAGGAAGGCTATAAAAGGGTATCTTCTCCACCGATTTTTATCACCGGATTCTGAAGCAACATATCTTCATCCTTGAGTGCAGTATTTTGTGAGGTGTTTCTCTATCTTTGCAAAGAGATGATTTCTTGTGTTTTTTCTCCTTGAAATTTAGATAGAGAGATATATAGTTTCTTCCCACTCTTTTTTATAGTGAAATTATTCTATTTCCCTAAGGTTTTTTACCCCATTATTTTGGGGGATTTCCCATGTTACATCTAGTGTCTTTTTCCTCACTTTTTCACTTTATTTCTATCTCACAATAATCATTGAATTGATTGAACAATTGTTTAAAATCCTAATTTTTTTTCTAAATTATGACATCAGTTCAATTCAATAGTAACTAATCGATGTCGATTTTAAACCAATTTCAATCACCATGCCTTTCTAAATACCACTTTTCACCACCAATAACTATGTTTTCACATTAAAACATGCTCACATGCGGCCTTGAACTAACCGTATTTCTTATCCTAACTCCCACACATATGATAAATATTGGTCTAATATAGATCCTCTAATTGAAAATATATAAATAAAATGAAAAAAATTATATTATATTAATTTAAAAAACATAAAAAAACACTAACCACAATTGGTTACTGTCTCTCACCAGCAATATGCCCAATACTACTATAAGTGTATATCATCTTGAACACATCAAAAAATGTAATAAATGGTAAAACCATAAACAATATTAATGTATCATATACATATCATATTAAATAATATTATTTACCAAGTTTTGATGATTTATTCTAAATGTAAGACTCTCAACTATGTGTGTGACATCCCGCCAGCCCAAATTCTATTAACTATAAGATGGTAGCCTCCTGAAAGTATCTTCTATATAGTAAGTGAAAAATACCAGTGAATCCTGGGTGTGGAAACTACCACAAAAATATGATTTCACAGTGCCACCCTTTTGCAATACTAAAAAACACTGATAAAGGGGTACCTTTATCAATTCTTTTTGTAGCATTGATAAAGGTATTGCCTTTATCATCAATTTTTTGCATTGTTAAAGGGGACCCCTTTATTAGCACTGATAAAGGGTATATTTCAATGAAAAAACATTAAAAACAATATATTAATATATTAATATATAAATATTTTTATATTGATATAAATATAATATATATTTTTAAAATATGTTTTAGATAAATATAAGTAGAAATTTACAACTAATATATAAGATGTTTAGAGAAAATAGATTATAAAATATTTATGAAATATATTATTAATTAATAATTTTCTAATTATTATCAAGTAATAATCATTTAATAAAAAATTTAAGACTTTAAAAATAAAAAAAATAAAAGATCTAAAATAAGTTGAAAACACAACTCTAACATCAAATGATGATAAATTTTGATACGTGTGTCTTTTTGAGCTCTTCTATATATCAAATAAAAGACTACGATGCGATCTACGCACTAGTGACATAAATAATCCCTTTGTCACATATTTCTATGCGAAAAAATCCCAAAATGCTGTCAAAAATGAGTCTTTGGCTGGGATACCAAATTTTTTTAATATTCAATGAAATTTCTACCTCGTTTAAGAGGGATGTTTTCACTTTTTCAGTGGGGAATGAATTTATTCCGAGTTATTACATTCATATTGATATTATGGCATTAAAAATTAATCATTTTTCACAATGTACTACTATTTATAACCAAATATATAACAATATATACATATTTTTTATATACTCATACATAAAAATTAAATTTTACAAATAAATAATTAATCATATTTACACATAAAAAATATTTCTCAACATATAAGCCTTATCTAAATAAAAAATAAAATCCATTTTATTTTAAATAAAAATATATGAATATTTATATACTTATATAATATGTGTGTGTGTTTGTGTGTGTATATTAGGGTGTGTCTGTATTAACAAACTAATATGTATTATCTATATATTCTAAATTATAAATAAAAATATTAATATATAATATATGTAAATATATATATATATATATAATTATGTATAATTATACTTTCAGATACACATATATTATATATATGTGTATGTATATTGTATATATGGATAGTTTTTTGCGGCAAGATTAATTATTGGAACCACAATTGGGCTGGTGAATCTTACAGCTTTTCAGGGTGGTGACTCCTAGAATTTCATTTCCTTAATCCTTCTTCTTTATGAACTTCATTCACACCACTCATGATGCACAACACTGTGAAATATTTGACAACATACAACTTTCTTCTGAATCGGATAAACTCATCTTCACTGGAGCATCATCGAGATTTTTTTCAGCTATGGGATATTGTCTCTCATTACAAAGCAATACTATTGTGGGAATGACTATGTTTCTTTAGTGCAAAGAAATTCCAATCTAATTCAACTTTAATGTGAGGCGTATCTAACATTTTGACCTTCCAATCGACTATGTGATTAAGCGTAAATGGATAATTATGTTATCGTAATGTTTTTGTTGTTGTATATATAAGGAGGAATCAATAAAACACTTGTTCTTTGAGGGATATTGGGAAAGAATGGTTTGGGAAAATCATGGGAAACTTATTGTCATTGATATTTAGGTGGGTGACGGTGAGGTATTCTACCTCTAATGGTTTCACTATATGTAATATAATAGCTTGGAGAGGAAGCTGAGGGCTGCCTTGATTTATTCTAGTTGCTGGATCATCTGGAATGAAAGAAACAAAGCTCGAGTGGATGGTCATTCTACCTAATTATTTTAAATTCATACTTGGGTCTAGTGTATTTTGGTGGATCTATGGGATCTTTTGAAAAGCTGTGAAAAATAAAAAATCCATTATAACATTCATGAATGGCTGGTGAACCACATCATTTTTCTTTATAGGGGACTTCACTGGGTAGATCGATCTGATAGAACCACCGGTGTAATGGCTTCAAGCTCAATACTGACAGCTCTTATAACCATGGCATCATGAGAGGGGGAGGCATTGTTCCTGACTCCAGTGTTTTAGTGGTGATTTCTTTTAGAAGCTTTTATGGTCAAGGAAGCTCTCTTATTTCAGAGGCGGTGGATTTTCTTAATGGTTTGGAGATTTACCTCTCTAATAATATTTCATCCATAGAGATCAAAAGTGATACTTGAGTTACATGAAACTCTTTCCAGGGGATATGTGAACCTCCTAAGTCTATCATTTTTATTACCTGAAGATGCAAGGAGTTTATTGGTCGAGCTACCATGAAGCATACATAAAAGAAGGGAAATTTTCTATGAATAGACTGGCCACACCGTGTGTTGTATTGAGGTGCAGCTGATTCTTCCATTTCAGAAATATTTAATATAATGTTTTCCTAAAATATCAAAACAATCCGAATTTTTTTTCTTGGATTTCAATATTTCACTTTTTGTTTTTACTTAAATTCATGTCAATTTTAAATAAATAGAGACACTTCGAGTTATACCAGCCACACCATGCATCGTATTGAGGTAAGGCTAATCCCTATTGGTCATTAACGACACATGGATAATTTTATTAATGTATAAAAAAATATGTATTTGTTTTCCCAGTTTTCAATATTTCACATTCATTTTTACATAAATTAATGTCATTTTAAAATAAAAAGACACACTTTGAGTCATACCAGTCACACCATGCATCATATTGAGGTGCAGTTGAATATTACGCATCAAAAATGATTCATGGATTGTATTCAAAATATATCAAAATAATACAAATAAGTTTTCTCAATTCTATGTATGTCACATCTTGTTTTTACATAAATCGATGTAAATTTAAAATAAAAAGTGACAGTTTGAGTTATACTGGCCAAACCGTGTGTTTTATTGGGGTGAAGTTGATTCAG
Organism: Viscum album; assembly: GCA_963277665.1. Taxonomy (NCBI): domain Eukaryota; kingdom Viridiplantae; phylum Streptophyta; class Magnoliopsida; order Santalales; family Viscaceae; genus Viscum; species Viscum album. The sequence continues at coordinate 1,064,873 of CAUJRU010000124.1, forward strand.
GCATTGCGTTGTATTATTCATACATAAATGAAGATTTCACATTCAGAGCTATGTTGTAAGAGACGATAAATGACTTTTTTCTTATGTAAATTTTTCAGTATATAGAATTAAAGGAACTAAAGGGTGTCTCGTATTCAAAAAAGGTACAAAGTCAATTAGGTTGAAACATTCATCGAAGACTGTGATTCTAAGAAATTGTATATTTTTACCCTGAGGGGATATGTCCCTATCTTGGACAACATCATTCGATGGATGTTCATAAGAACTTAAAACACCATTTACACAAATATTCAATCAACTGTTTAAGAATGTAAAAGATGTGGACACTGCTTTTGGTAAAAAAATAGAAAATTTTTTAGAAAATCGTTTGGAAATGGTGTTTAGTTTTTTTTAATTATCATAATGGAATTTTCTATATGGCAGATATTTTCTTGATGTTATCCATGCTGATAAAAATGTATGTGATTGTTTCATCGGTACACTACTAAATTCACTCGAAAAAAATGGAATTAAAGATAGGTTGGACATGGTTCACATGAGAATATGAGAAGATTTGGTGCTAGTGAAGGGTGAAAAATGATCTTTTCTTCCTCTAACTGCATACACTCTTTCTAGGTAGGATAGATATCAATTTTTCAACTTCTTGAATGAAATAATGTTTCTAGAGGGGTATTAATTGTATAACAAGAATATCACTTCAATAAATGATTTTATGTTAATGGTTCTAAAATCACATGACTGTCATGATATATTGGGAGATCTAATTTCTATAGCTTTACGTTGAATTTTTTTCAATAATGTCCTTTATAAATTAACCAAGAATTATTTCTTCTTCAAATCTATATGTAGTAAATTTATAGATCTGATGAAATTGAAAACTATGGAAAGAGAAATTATTATCATATTATGTGATTTAGAAATGTTCTTCCTACTATAATTCCTTGATATAATGGTTCATTTTATGGTTCACTTAGTGAGAGATATTAGACTATGTGGTCCTATACAATATAGATAGATATACCCCATTGAATGGTATATAAATATTTTGAATTGGTATATAAAATATCAAAGTTGACTAGAGGGTTGTATTGGTGATCGATATATTGTTGAGCAAGCCATAGAATTATGTGCCAAATGCATGTGAGGTGTGGAAATAATTGGTCTACCAAAATCTCATCACGCTAGGTGGCTAGTGGGTGAGAAATTTCTGGAATAGATGTAGTCACAATCAATATTGCAGATCATGAGGAGGCACACCTTTATGTTTGGAATAAAGTTTTGGAGGTTTCCCCATATGTTGAAACCCACAAAAAATTATTAGGTATTTGAATACATCAAGGGATAAAATATGGATAACAAATACACATAATCAAAAGTTTATAGAATGGTTTTGGGACTATATTTTTAACGATTCAGATGAAAATCCTAATTAAATATCAGAAAAACTTTGATGGTTATCTAGAGGACCAAGTGTGTATGTATTATCGTACAATGGTTATTTAATTAAGGGTTATACGTTCTATACAAATAGTCATGAAGAAAAAAAATATGTGAAAAATAGTGGAGTTACACTTGAGGATGAAGAGATGCATATTTCGTGTACTAAGGACAGAAATCCAATTGACTTGAATATTTCATACATTGGAATCATAAAAAAATATGGGATTTGGATTATACAACATTCCATATTCCAGTTTTTCAATTCTATTGGGTTGATAACATGAATGATGATAAAATGTATTAACTTGGATTAGTGAATTTTTCTTTTAGTAAGGAAGGGTGACACGACGAACCATATGTAATGGAATCATAGGAATTACTTGTATTTTATGTTCTAGATACCACAAACTAAAAGTGGTCAATCTTTATGTTATCGACCAATGCCACTGAAGGGTTAGATGAAATTTCAACTGTGGGTGACACTTTCATTAGGACATCGCAATCATTTTATAGAGGTACTAATATAGATGGTGTTTTTTTGTCAGAGGATACCAAAATGAAGGGACATAAATAGTCGATAGAGGGGTCAAATACCTTCAGCCATTAAAAAAATAGAGTTCAATAATTAGGTTATTTTTTTAAATATACATTGTGTAACCTCATGTTAGTATATGTTCATTTTTTGTATTGATGTAATCAAAATTAAATTATAAACCACTTGTGAAAAAAATTAATTATGCACATGCTGGTGCTCCCAATCCTGAGGAACATTAGGCCTTTCAACCATTTTTTCTCTTTCATTGTATAGGAACAATGACCATATTCATGTGTTGGTAATCCCAATAATAGTTTTTTCAATCTATTGTTGCCCCCGATGTTGAGGTTCAACAAACATCTTCACATGATGATGCTACAGCTCTAGAAAAAAAACATATTGACGATGTTGAGTCCAAAGAAATGTTAGGTGATGAAGGACCAATGATTCAAATAAAATACATGCTCCATAGTTTGATGGTGTTAGAAAAAATCATGAAGGAAAAAATCAAAGGCATCAAATATGAGGTCGGATGGAATGAACGGGGCCATCATGTTAACCCCAATAAGGTCATTTTTAGTAGTTACATTAGAATCATCACTTGGTCATGCAAGCCCGCTAGTGTATTTTTGTGGCACCATGTTGTTCCAGCGCTTAATACACTACCACAAAACTGGGAAAGGCCAGCGCGACCCTTTATCAGTGCTAACGAAAAAGCGCTGATAAACGGGGGAACCTTTATCAGTGCTAAAAAAGCAGTGATAAAGGGTACATTTATCAGCACAAAATAGCGCTGATAAAAGTACCCCTTTATCAGTGCTTTTTTTAGCGCTGATAAAGGTACCCCCTTTAACAACACTTTTTTTATCGCTGTAAAAGGTTACCCCTTTATCAGCGATTTTTTTAGTAGTGCTGATAAAGGGGGGTCTTTATAAGCATTTTTTTATAAGCACTGATAAAGGGTCTACATCGAAAAAAAAATATTTAAAAAAATATATTAATATTTAAATATATAGATATAGTTATATTGATATAAATATAATATATATTTTTTAATTATCATTTTAAATATATTTTAGATAAGTATAAATATACAGTTACACTTAATATATAAGATATTTAGTGGAAATGGATTATAAAAAATTTTAAAAAATATTATCAATTAATAATTTTCTAGTTATTATGGAGTAATAGTCAGTTAATAACAATTTGATGACTAAAAAATTAAAAAAATTAAAAAAGATCCAAAATATGTTGAAAACGCAACTTGAACATTAAATGGCCATAACATTTGATTCGGGTGTCCGTTTTAGCTCTACCACATATTAAATCGAAGCCTGCGATAATATCTACATCAATTTAATTGGGTGGACCTCGGTCAAGGTTTTTTCGAGGCCAAAAAAGACCCATATTTCATCCAAAACTGATTTTTTATTCAGGGTACCCTGATTTTTTTACATTTTTTGGATTTTAATCCTTGTTTTAGGGGGTATTATTGGATTTTTTTATGGGGAAAAAATTTATTCCATGGTATTACATTCATATTGATATAATGACTTGGAAATTGTATCATTTTTTATAAAGCACTGCTATTTATAATCAAATATATAACAATATATACATATTGTTTATATATTCACACATAAAAACTTAATTATAAATATAAATAATAATATATATTTACATATAAAATATATTAGATTTATTTAAATAATAACTAATATCCATTTTATTTAAAATAAAAATATATGAATATTCATATACCTATATATTAATCTAACAATATATATATTAATATAACTATATATATATTAATATAACTATATATTTATATTTATATAACTATATATATATATTAATATAAATAAATATTACTATAAAAATAAATATTACTATATATATATATAAATAAATATATCATTAATAGGAGAACAAATCAATATAGGGGAGTGGTAGAGGCTTCAGGCATGCAGGGGGGAGGTCTCTAGATCAAATCCGGGTAGAGGTAGTGACGTGCGCACATGGGTGAATCTAGGGCTAGCGCTGATAAAGGGTGGAGGGGTAAGTGCGGGCGCTGGAGTGGGGCGGAAAAGTGCTGTAAAAAGGGGGCTCATTCGATATAAAAGCCCCCCGATTGGCAGGTTTTTTTAAGTTTTTTAATATTTTTTATTTTTTTTATTTTATTAACTTTTATCAGCCCTTTTAAAAAAGCACTTATAAAAGGGGTCTTTTATCAGTGCTAAAAAGAAAGCGCTGATAAAGAACCCTTTTATCAGCCCTTTGTTTTAGCACTGATAAATTACCCCTTTTATCAGTGCTTTTTTAGTGCTAATAAAAGGGATCTTTATCAGCGCTTTTTGGAATGCTAATAAAGGGGAACCCCACCCCTTTATCTTCGTCGGCATTAACATAGATTTTCTAGCACTGTTAAAGGCCATTTTTAGCATTGATAAAAGATGTATTTGTAGTAGTGATACACCGATGTGGGAAGATATTACAGTAACAATATTATATCATTTCGTTATTTTTAATAAAAAATAAAATAATGAAACAATGAATTATTCTTCACCATCCATTAAAGATTGCATTTATAGTAGATGAATCCCATAAAAAATTTGTATTGATTATTTATAGATTGATTCACAGAGGATTTCACACAATTCTATTGATTCTTCATCTAAAAGAAGCCAAATGGAAAATAACCCAACACTAACTGCATATGTATGAACACCTGATAACCGTACAAGCATGAGATTTGTTTACAAGAAGTCATACTGATGTGTCTTTTCAAGTACATTGTGGCTAGTAATATATTGATTGACAATACATATATTTATCACTTTGAGTGACAATTTTTTATTTATGAAATAGAAACTGAGTGTTGAAAATAATGGAGGGGCAGTAAAAGCAACATACCCCTACCGTAAAGCAAAGATAGGGTACGATTCACTTGAAAAATATTGGTACATATTTTAAATCTACCATAACACTTTTATATGACATGAAACGAAAAAATAATTATCTTCCTCTATTTATAAGCAGATTGATGAATCCAAATCTAAATCCACTTCCATATACAACATGTGTGGTATAAAAAGTAATGTGTAAATAAAGATGGGAAACTAATAGATGAAAATACAAAAAAAGGTGGGAAACATGTGTAATTATGAAATAATAAAAATTTGTTTTTCTTTAAATCAAAAATACATAATAATTATTAATTATTTTCCTATATTTTTTATCCATCTTCGTCACATGAATCATCAACACATGTATGAGATGAACACCTACTATCTGTCACGAACCACCTTCACCAAATGGAGGGAAGGGTCAGCAGATTTCTGGGCCCTTACTTCTTTATGTAGAAGGAGAGATAATGAAACTTGAAACCCACCTTCAGTAGGTCTCGGAGTGGCAATTAGCACGAAGGTTATAGAATCACACACTAAATTGAAGGCATTACCCTTTTTATTTTAATAGGATCAGGAGATAAGATAGTAAGTCTCACAACACCAAAACTGGTAGTGCAAGAAAAGCCAAAAAAACCATTACCATATGATGTTCCAAAGGTAAATACCCCAAAGTATAAAGTGATTACAAAGGTAAGGTACCAAAGAAAGAAAAACAGAAACTACAACTGCCCCAAAGGTCCGAGCTAGTATGGTTCCGCGCGATCCCCGAAGTCCTCCTGGAAACCTGAAAACAGTTTTATATATGTAGGGTGAGCATAAAAGTATACTCAGTAGGGAAAAACCAATGACTTTGATGCAGAATTGGGGAAACATACTAATGTCCCGTGAAAAAAAGAGTAATCCAAACACCTAACAAGGTAAACCATCCACCCAAGCCCACCAAGGCACACTCACCAAATAACGCAAGTCAAGTAATTAATATAAATAGCACATCGATGTTTGGGTACCCCGCGGAACTTTCCAACTGGTTTTTAAAGACATCCTACGCATTGAACCAATCCCGCCATTCTCACTGAAGTCCCACTGCCATACCCTGCCCGCACACACCTGGGCCACAGCCTCACTATAGTCGCACTGCCAAACCCCACACGCACATACATGGGCCATTACTGTCACACATGACCACACCTACAAACACCTAGGCTAGATCAACCACCACCACACCCAAAGACACCTGGGGCTAGAAGATCCACTGCCACAGACAAAGACACATGTGCCTCATCCCAAAGTCACTTGGGAAAACCACATGCCCGCACACACCTGCGCCAACCACCACACTACCCTGCCCGAAAATTCATGGGCTAATAATGGACTTCAGGCCATCACAGCCTGCCCGAAGATACTTGGGCTATCTGGAAAATGGAGATGAAATGAGATAATAATCAGCCACTAATAGAAGACTTGGAAAAAACACCCCCCCATGAAATGGAGGTGTTCGGCACTAAGTTCTCAACTTGGGTGGGGCGCGAATAAGAAACACAAAAACTACAAGTATATATATAGGTAACAAGAACTCTTCCAAGTTTAGGTTTTTCTTCAGCCTGTCTAAAAAAAATCAGTACCATGACCAGGTCACAAATTCCACCAAAACAAAAACCCATTTGTCCCATACTTGTTTTCTTGTTCAGTAGTGATCTCTAAATAAGTTTCTGCACCTACTTGGGAAACTAGTAATCATAAGTTCAAGTCAAGGGAAAGAAAACAGTCAAGCATCAACTACAACATCCACACCCAGTTCTCTTGTAATGTCACAACAACAATGAAAACCCCAAGATACAACCCCATGCCCAATGTCCAAGATCCAAAAGGTTTCTCAACAACAGATGATCCCTCCCCAATTCGTGATATAAACAAGGTAACCATCCGACCTTAAATTCATAACCACCGAGTCTGTAACAACAAGGGATCCCATCCCCACCCACATCGCCAAGCAGTTGGCCCGTGAATGGAAACAACCAAACCACCACCACTAACAAAAGGTAGGAATGTGCCACTATTTTCAGATATATAAGATTTAACACACTCCATGATTTCAATTCCATCGTACATTAACTAGGGTTATCATAGAAAAGGGTTGATCTTGGTGCCTCCAATTTATTTGTCCAGATGTACATAATTAACCAAATTGATTTACACATCAAGGTATCATAACCACAATAAAATCCGTTTAAACATCGCCAGTGGTAAGGGATTCATTACTGCACCGAGAAACAACACCAACAGCCATGATTTTTAGTAGGCGTAAGCCCAGACAATTCATAAAAGAAGATCATAAAACAAATAAGCATCATCGATCACATCCCCCCTTCGTTCTTTATATAATCCATTCAATATCTTTATTTAGGTTTTTTTCATCCAATTATATAGAAACAAAAGCATGCCCACCCTGCAAGATACACACAAAGGAGACACGAAGGTGAAATTCCCTACTTGTTGATCAACGATGGACACTATACCTGGGTGTGGAACTCCACGGATAGTGATACAGCTCATCTGAATGAAATGCGGATCGTCTGAACGAAGGGTACTCCTAGCATAGGGTGATCGAGAAACGAAACCTAGGGATAACCCTTAGGTTATAAAGGGTGAGATACATCATTCCACGATCCGTTAAGATATGGAGAAAAAGAACCCAAAACCGCGTAAGGAACGGGGTCGTGGGGTGACTACGCGGTTGAGACCCCCCACACATCATTAAAGGGTCGGGCAGTTTAAACCGACAAACACACTAGGTAAATTCATTAAATATTTAATTAAAGACATTTATGGGCATTAATGGGATTTCAAACAAGCTTAAAGGGGTCAAAATTGGGTTTAAAACCAAATTTTCCCAAAAGGGAGGCGTCAATGGAAAAACCTTGAAAAGTTTGGGTGACACCGATCAGTCTCACTGATTGGCCGGTTGGTCTCACTGATCGGTTGCGCCGTTCGGTCTCACCGATCGGTCGCGTTGGTCGGTCTCACCGATCGATTGCATCATTCGGTCTCACTGACCGGTCGCATCGTTCGGTCTCGCCGACCGGTCACGCCGACCGGTCTCACCGACCGGTTGTGCCGCTCGGTCTCGTCGAGCGGTCGCACCGATCGGTCTCCCCGAGCGGTCACCCCGATCGGTCTCGCCGATCAGTATCACCAATTGGCATCACACTGAGACGCTACCCCTTTAGGATGTGGATTTTTGGCAATGGAAAGGACCCTGAGAGTCTGGGTCATCACATCAGATACCTCTCAAACTATTCTCACCCTAAAAAATTTAAACATCCCAGAACGAAAGAGCAGGTCCGAACAACCACCTTGAATGATACCTCTCAAGAGTGAACCTCATTGTTAACTAAGAACATCTCCCTATCAAGAACCAAGAAATATACCATGTCAAACTGCCCAGCCATGTGGGTTGGGGAGTCTCCTTCCCCATGTCATGATACTATCCGCTTTGGGTGGCACTGACTCGCTCGCACAGGTTTAATCGCATCCACATTAATGTGTCTTGATTAGGGGTCAGGTCCTCCCCTCCCCGTGGCAAGGACTCTTCACACACATTCGAAGGAAAGAAAACCAGTATTTCATAGCCAACAAAGTAAAACGTTCTATCACAACAGGTATAAACCGAAGAGTACAATACTCAAAACAACTCTGGGTTATGGGAACGCATTTGTGCTTCTCTCTCCCACATACTCTCCTCAATCCCACCATGTCTCCATAACATACGAACCAAGGGGATGGTTCACCCACAAAGCACATTATCCTTGTGATCCTCGATCATCACTGGACTCTCCACAAAGGTCACGTAGTCCTCGATGTCCATCTCTCCCCAGCTGAGGTCGTGTGAATCGTCGTGCAGATACCAACGGAGATGGGACACATGGAAGACATCATGTATCCTAAGTTGCGGCGGAGGAAATGCTTGCTGATAAGCCAACTCACCAACCCACCTTAACACTTCGAAGGGTCTGATGAAACTGGGAGAAATCTTACTCCCCTTATCGAACCTCCGTTGTCCACGCCAAGGGGAGACCTTCAAGAATGCATGGTCTCCATCCTCAAACTCCAAGGGCCTTCTCCCATTATCAGCATATGACTTTTTCCGGTCCTGGTCAGCCTTCATCCTTTCCATTATGAGTGGAGCATTCTATGTCATGATCTGCACCAGCTCTGGGCCAAGGATGCATGCCTCTCCTACTTCGATCCAACACACAGGTGAGCAGCATGGCCTCCCGTACAAGGCTTTAAACGGGGCCATACCAATGGTAGAGTGATAGCTATTCTTGTAGGAAAACTCTACCAGGTGAAAGTATCACACCCACAATCCTCCTGAGTCCAAAACACAAGCCTGCATCATATCCTCCAAGGTATGGATGGTGCGCTCTGTCTGCCTATCTGTTTGGGGGTGGAAAGCAGTACTAAGGCATAGCTGGGTTCCAAAAGCATGCTGCAAACCCCTCCAGACTCGTGAGGAAAAACATGCATCCCTATCCATGACTATGGAACTCTGGACTCCATGTAACCGCACTAACACATCCACATTCTTTTGTGCAAGAGAGTCCCATGCACTCGACTCCTTAATCGCTAAAAAGTGATCCGACTTCGTCAATCGATCCACCACCACCCAGATGGCGTCGAATCCCCCTTGGACCGTGGGTAGCCTGGTGACGAAATCCATTGAGATGTCATCCCACTTCTACTAGGAAACATCTAACTGCTGTAACAACCGTCCTGGAACACGGTGCTCAGCCTTTACCTGCTGACACACTAGGCACATAGCCACAAACTCTACCAATGCTCGCTTCACTCCGGGCCACCAAAACTGTTTCTTCAGTCCCTGGTACATCTTGGAAACACATGGGTGTACCTTTAGGGGTGAATTGTGGAACTCACTAAGAACATTGCTGTGCATTTCCTCTAGAACAGACATCTTCCCCTGGAAAAGCATTTGGTTTTGGCCATTCTATGTCCATCCATACGGAGCATTGCTCTGGTCAACTCGTCCACACATCACATCACACTCTGGGTCTACCCATTGAGACTCATCTACTTACATAAATAGATATGATTTCACTACCATATGATACATGCATCCTCTACCGCTATCCATCCTCGCATCCAGTTGTAAGGCAGCCAACTCCTCCAATGCCTTGCAGGTTTCTGCCGACTGTCGGACCACATCATTATGTTATCTCCTGCTCAAGGCATCAGCCAGTACATTCCCCTTCCCTGAAGTGTAGGGGATATCAAAGTCGTAATCCTGGAGGAACTCCATCCACCTTCGATGCCGCATGTTTAGGTCCCACTGGTAGAAGATATACTTCAATCTTTTGTTATCTGTGAAGACCAAAAAGTGTTCTCCGATGAGGTAGTGCCACCATAACTTCAGTGAAAAAAATGACCGATTCATGCTCCATCTCGTGGGTGGAATAATTGTGATCATTAGGGCGTAGCTGCCTAGACCCATAAGAGATCACCCCTGGCTTCTACATCAACACACATCCCATGCCCTATCTTGTAGCATCATAGAACACCTCATACGCCACCCCTTCTTCATGTAATCTCAGCACTGGGGAACTAACCAACTTCTCCTTCAGATAGATGAAGGCTGCCTCGCACTGCTCACTCCACACAAAAACGTGGTGTTTCCTGGTCATGGCTGTCAAAGGGGCTGTAACTCGGGAGAAGTTGGGTACGAACCTCCGATACTAACCCTCCATCCCGAGGAAACTACGGACCTTTTCCACATTTTTGGGTGCATCCCGAGAAAGAACTACCTAAACCTTTGATGGGTCCACCTCTACCCCCCTCCCGGACACCACGTGCCCAAGGAAGTTCACTTCTCGCATCCAGAACATTCATTTCGACAACATACCATAAAGCTGGTGCTGTCGGAGGACCTCCAAAACCATCCTCAGGTGCTCCACGTGATCCTTCTCTAATCATGAATAAGTCAGGATATCGTCGATGAACACAACAACAAACTGATTCAAGTACTCCCGGAAGATTGAGCTCATAAGCCCCATGAACATAGCCAGGACGTTCGTGACACCGAAAGGCATGACTACAAACTCAAAGTGTCAACATCTGAACCTGAAGGCCATCTTTGAGATGTCACTCTCTTTTACCCTCAACTGGTGATACCCAGACCACAGGTCGATCATCGAGAACCACCCTGCCCCTTTCAACTGGTCAAAAAGGTCGTCTATATATGGAAGAGGGTAGCGATTCTTGATCATTACATGATTTAGCCTCTTGTAGTCTATACAAAACCTGAGACCACCATCTGCCTTCTTGGAGAACAAGACTGGAGCACCCCCCCCCCCAGTGACACGCTTGGTTGAACGTAAACTATCTTCATCAGATCGTCAATCTAAATCCGCAACTCTCGTAGCTCGGAAGGTTCCATCCGGTAGGGATCGATTGAAATCGGACAAGCACCTGATTGAAAATCTATCCCAAACTCGATATCATGTTGAGGGGGTAGAGTCATCACCTCCTCTGGGAGGACGTCCATAAAATCACTGACGATCCCTGGTACCTCCACCATCTCAGCATACACTGACTCCACTAACAGCTCGGCTAAAAGGAGAGGATGGGTTCCTCTCACCCACTGCCCTTCTGGCCACCCCGCTTGCCGGTGAAAGCAACACATCGACCACCCAAGTCTGAGAACACAACCCTTCCTCAGAAGCAGTCGATGATGGCAGACATAGAGAACAACCAGTCGATGCCATGAATTACATCGTATGGATGTATCTATAGCAGAAGAAGAACCCTGACCGACTGATGTGGCCCAATCGTCAGTCTGCATCCTCAAAAAACATATAAATATCGATCTGACCTCTGACTAGTATTCTCAGCACTATGGGAACTGGAAGTCTCTCAGAATCTATACCGAAAGAATGGGAAATACTGGGTGCAACAAAGGAGTGCGATGCTCCAGTATCGAACAAGGCATATGAAAGGGTGCTAAACAAACTGATTGTACCTCGAACAACCTCCGGTCTTGCTGGAACTTCTACCTTTGTGGCGTGAAACTGCCCACACCCAGCTCCTCTGCCCCTCGGCTGTCGGCCAACTCCCTGACTATGCCCCGGTCGAGGTACCCGAGGAGTGCCCTGAGGTCATCCTCCTCCTACTACATCTGCCCTCGGAGGAGCGGGAGCTCGCTGTCCCTACTACTGCAGCTGGAAAGGCCTGGCTTGAAGCTGCTGCTGGGGCGGTTTCTGGGGCTTTATGCCACCACCGTACTGTACCAAGTATGGGAACTAACTACAGAGATGTCCATGGCTCCCACAGACAAAGCACCGTGGTCCTGGGCCCGAAGGAAAAAGGTGAGGACCGGGGGACCAGAACTGAAACTGCTGTGGCATCCTCCCTACCGGTCGGAACATGGAGGGTCCTGATGTTGGGGGCATGGTGCTGACGGCCTTCCCCTTCGATGGTCCCAGCTGGATCCCCTATCGTGACACACCTCCTAGAGCATTCATCCTCTCCCCTACTTCGGCCTTCATCTGGACCTCCATGTACGTCGGCATGGCAAAGGGGGTAATAACATACTAGAGGGAGGGTTGGAGAGCCTCCTCTAAACGCCTTTCCCGTGACTCCTCATTGGGAAAGATGTCCGCAGAAAAACGTAGGAGGTCCTTGAACATGATTCCCAGCTCCCTTACTAACATAATCCCCTACTGGAGGGAGATAAGCTCATGCATTTTCTCCACCTTCATCGTCGATGAGAGGAATTCCGCCCGGAACTCCATCTCGAAATCAGCCCATGCCACCTCAGCCTCTCTCCACTCCCCCAGGTAATGCTTCCACCACTGATGCGCCACTCCCCACATCTGGAAGATGGCCAGAGGAACCATGTACTCGGTTGGAGCCCGGATGTGGCCGAAGGCTATCACCTGATCCTCTAGCCAGCTATCCGTCTTCATGTCTGAGGTGCTGCCCTCATACCTCTCGAGGGTCTGTCGCTGGAAGGCACGAAGTGTCTTCTTCCAATGGTCTTCCTCCTCATCTCGATCATCTCTCTGCCAATCGGCCAAGGTATTCTCTAGGGCCTCAATCGCCTGCACCACAAGTGGTCGTCTCCCAGGTGACATAGCTGCAAGGTAAAGAAGGAATGCCTAAGCCCAAGTAGTGCAGAAGATTGTTCTTAAAAAAATTTCTTAAACATCTTATTCATTTAAATTCCCCAAACCCCCATGAAACACGAGAAAAAAATTCATTATGATGCATGTACCTTTCCTAGGGTCTCTGCTCTGCAATCAGCGTGGCCTCACATGGTCGTTCGGTTGGTCCAGAGTCCTTGCATCAGATCACGGGGGTCCCTAAATTCACATTTCCTATCCGGTCTTCCCTGGAACAATTCACACACCAAGGTCACTCAACATTGCTTCCCTACCATCCCATGAAATCCTCACAGTTCATAACTCCAGACTCCATCCTGTCCCCCAACCTCACCACCTCTGATACCATCCTTTCACGACCCGCCTTCACCAAAAGGATGGAAGGGTCAACAAATTGCCAGGCCCTTCCTTCTTTAATTTAAAGGAGAGATAATGACCCCTGAAAACCGCCTTAAATAGGTCCCAGATTGGCGAATAGCATCAAGGGTATAGAATCACACACTAAATGAAAGGTATTACCCTCTTTCTTTCAATAGGATCGGGAGATAAGATAGTAAGTCTCAAAACACCAAAACCAGAATTGCAAGAAAATCCAAAACAACATTCCCATATGAGTGTTCTAAAAGTAAATAACCCAAAGTACAAAGTGATTACAAAGTCAAGGTACCAATGAAAGAAAAAAAGCAACTGCAACTAACCCAAAGGTCCGAGGTAGTATGGTCTCGCGCAATCCTCAAAGTGCTCCTAGAAACCTGAAAGCAGTTTTATATACGTAGGGTGACCATACAATTATACTCAGTAGGGAAAAACAAAAGAGTCTCGTGCACAAGTGGGGGAACATACTCAAGTCCAATGGGAAAAAGAGTAATCCAAACACCTAACAAGGTAAACCATCCACCCAAGCCTCACCAGGGCACACTCCCCAAATAATGCAAGTAATGTAATTTATAGTGACAACACATCGATGTTTGGGTACCCCGAGCCACTTTCCCACTGGGTTTTGAAGACATCCTATGCATCGAACCAATCAAGCCATTCTCACCGCAGTCCCACTGCCATAACCCACCCGCACACACCTGGGCCAGAATTGTCACATGTAACCACGCTTGCAGACACCTAGGCCAGAACAACCACCACCAAGCCCTAAGACACTTGGGCTAGAAGATCCACTTCCACACCCGAATACCCATGGGACTCATCTCGAAGACACTTGAGAAAACCACCTACCCGCATACACCTGGGCCAACCACCACACTACCTTGCCCGATGATTCTTGGGCTAATAATGGACTTCAGGCCATCGTAGCCTGCCCATAGTAACTTGGGATATCTGGGAAATAGAGATGAAATGAGCTAATAACCAGCCACTAATAGAAGTGTTGGGAAAAACACCCTCCCCCATTAAATGGGGGTTTTCGGAACTAAGTGCTCAACTTGGGTGGGGAGTGAATAAGACACACAAAAACTTCAAGTATATATATAGGTAATAAGAACTATCCCAATTTTAGGTTTTCCATCTGCCTGCCAAAAGAACAAATCAGTACCATGACCAAGTCACAACATACACCAAACCAAATATCCATTTCTCCCATCCTTGTTTTAATGTTCAGTAATGATGTTTAAATATGTTTCAGCACCTACTTGGGAAACTAGTAATCATATGAACAAGTCAAGGGAAAGAAAATAGTCAAGTATCAACTACAAAATCCACACCCGGTTTTCTTGTAAAGTCACAAAAACAAAGAAAACACAAAGATACAACCACATGTCTAATATCCATGAGCCAAAAGGTTTCTCAACAATATAGGATCCTTCCCCAAATCGTGATATAAACAAGGTAACCACCCGTCCTTAAATTCATAACCACCGACTACGTAACAATAGGGGATCTCATCCCCACCCACATCACCCAGCAATCGTCCCATGAATGAAAAAAGCCAAACCACCACCACCAACACAAGGCAGGCCCGTGCCAGTATTTTCAGATATAATAGATTTAACACACTCCATGATTTCAATTCCATCATAAATTAACCGGGGTTATCATAGAAAAGGGTTGATCTTGGTGCCTCCAATTTATTTAGCCGGATGTACGTAATTAACAAAATTTCATTACACAAAAAGGGTTCACAACCACAATACAATCCGTTTAAACATCACCATAGGTAAGGGATTCATTAGTGCACAGAGAAATTCCACCAATTACCATGATTTTTAGTAGGCGTAATCCCACACAATTCAGAAAAGAAGATCATAAAACAAAGTAGCATCATCGATAACAGCCCCCCCCCCCTCATTCTTTATAGAATCCATTCATTATCTTTATTTAAGTTTGGTTCTTCCAATTCTACAGAAACAAAAGAATTCCCACCCCATGAGATACAAACAAAGGAGAGACGACGGTTAAATTCCCTACTTGTTGATCAATGATCGACGCTAAGCCTGGGCATGGAACTCCACGGATAGCGATGTGACTCGTCTGAATGAAATGCGGCTCGTCTGAACGAAGGGTACTACTAGAACAAGGAGATCGAGAAAAGAAAACCAGGGAGAACCCATAGGTTATACAGGGTGAGATACAGAACGCTTCAGTATGTTATGATATTGAGATAAAGAACTCGAAACCGCATAAGGCGTGGGGTCGTGGGTTGACTACGTGGTTGAGACACCCCACATGTCATTAAAGGGTCGGGCGGTTTAAACCGACGCACACACCAGGTTAATTAATTAAATATTTAATTAAATTGAATTTATGGGAATTATTGGGATTTAAAACAAGATTAAAGGTGTCAAAATAGGGTTTAAAACCCAATTTGTGCAAAAGGGAAGCGCCACTGGAAAAACCCAGACAAGGTCGGGTGACACTGATCGGTCTCACTGATCGGTCCCGCCGATCGGTCTCTCTGAACAGTCGCACCGATCGGTCTCGTCGACCGGTCGCTTCGATCGGTCTAGCCGACCTGTCGGTCTCGCCGACCGGTCGCACTGATCATTCTCGCCGATCGGTCGTGCCACTCGGTCTCGCCGATCGATCGTGCCGCTCGATATCGCCGATTGTTCACACCGTTCGGCCTCACGCTTAGATGCTACCCCTTTAGGATCCAGATTTCTAGCAAAGGAAAGGACCCTGAGAGTCTGGGTCATCACACTGTTAGTGGCCTTGAATCGGAAATAACATTATGGTCGCATTAGAGGTGCGGGTTTGGGGGTGACAATTGAAAACATGTTTTTATAAAAAAACAAGAGGACGATTAAGATAATGAAATAAAATATATGAAAGAAATAAAATATACACTTTAATAAAATTTTCAACAGAAGATAGAGTTACTAGATACTTTTATAAGGATAATAAAAGAGAAAAATGAACTCAATAGCAACATTTCCAGAATATCCCTCCCCACACCCACTAGCATTGAGGTGAGACATTCCCCTCGAAATGATGTCTTGGAAAAGGTAATCAATGTTCTAAAAATTGTTTCTATAAAATGTGAATTATATATACACTAATACCTTTCTGGTACTGATATTATATAGAATTCTAATGACTGTGATTTATATCTATCAACACCCACCCATCGCCTTGTAGTGAGGGATATAGTGTTCAATATCCAAAATGATGTGCTAAACAATAGTCACTTCCAATAGGTCTTGTGAGAGTGTCTATTAGAATATCCCATGATCTGAGGGATGATCGACCTATTCCAATTGACAAGGAAGATATTCATAAGGTTGAACAACTATTGAAACATTCATCGCATGGCCATTAAATCTTGTCAAACAAATATGTCGACAAGGAGGTATTCATTTCCTATTTATTTTTGATGATAAATCTTTAATAATTAATTATAAAAGTTATAAACCAATGAATGCTATTAAAAATAGGCAAAGGGATGGGGGTGAAATGAAAGTTTTACTTAAACCATATAATGTATCAACCATCTGACTGAGAAGATCATCCAAAATCACATTTAACATGCCCATTGAATATTCAAATTTACTAACAATAAAGGTTTATGTGGACGCAATGTCACAAAGTGGTGGCAGTAACATAGTTGATTTTGATGAAACAATGTGTGGATGGGATGTTATTGACTACATTTCTTCTAATAATTTATATGAAATCATAAACTATGAATGGCTAGGTGTCTCAGTTGTAAATGTATACATGAGCTATGTTTTCATGATTTAATTTTCCAAAAGATGATATAACATGTTAATTATTACTAAATACAATTCATATTTTTTGAATTCATATATATCAATACCAATTCAATAGATTTTCTTATAAAAAAATTATACTCATTAGTCCTCACATCACCTCTACAGAAAAAAAAAATCCAAAAAATAAATGAAAGAGTGGTAAACATTGGAAAATCATTCGAAAGAAAACATGGGGATGAAATAATTTTCTTAAAACAAATGATTTTAGGATAAAATGCTGAAATTTAATCATATTTAATATATTTTTCATTTCCTTCATTACTTATTCCTTTTTTTGTTTTTAAGAAACCATGTATTCTCATTACAATCAATTTGGAAACTCTAAATATTTATTTCTTTGATTCACTAAATAGATTACCAACAAACCGACCACACATAATAACGTTTTTTATTTTTTAATACACTAAACCGAACATTTTAGGACTAAGCTTCAAGTTATATAATTATCTTATGTTTTAATTATGATTTTGTTATTATAGGGTGGTGTGTAAATATCGTCTAAATCATGGCATGAGAACAAGCATTTCTCACAAGGACCCAGACAAGTTCTAAAACAAGATAAGTATCAAGGTATATATAATAAGATTTAGCTATCCAAATAAATATAAAAAATTTACTTATTTTCCTTAACATTTCTATAGTGTCTAAAATAATCAAATGGAAATTATTATGGTTATTGTGTTTGTAAATTTTTGAGAGAGATCATATTCAATTAAAAAAACACACATCCCCTAAGAGGTATTTTCAATGTTAATTACTACTTTATTTAAAATATTTATTAATACATTGTGTATTTATATTTTTCTAGTACTATTATGACTTTAAAAAAAATTATTTATAAAACGATATAAATTTTCATGGAAACAAATGGGCATCATATCTGATCATATAATGTACACCAATGGTATGAATATGTTACTTCTATAGAAGTAATGGATTGTTTAATATTTATGTTTAGTTTATTTATTTTTAGTGTTGATCACATAAGATTTTGTTTTGTATACTAGAGGATTCCTTGGCATTTAGGATTATTTTATTACATTGGGACATATAGGAATCAAGAACACCTCAATCTGGCATATGACATGATCAGTATGACTCCAAGTGTGTCTTTTTATTTAATATTGATCATAATTTCAGTACAATATTCAACTCAAAACATAAAACCAAAAAAGGAATTAAAATTGTGTTTATACATTAGTATAATGATATATAAGTCATTTATGATATGTATGAATCAGCTACACCTCAATCCAAAAAACCATGTGACCAGTATGACTCAAAGTGTTTGTTATCAGTTTATAATCGACATTTTACTTCAAAATACATCAGTCACTAAACACTGAGAAAACACACTTATATTGTCTTAATAATTTAATAAATCAATTCATAAATCACTTTTTATGTGTAGGAATTGTTCTCACATAAAATTGATACTCTATATGACCGGTATTAGTCGAAGGGTGTGTTTCATGTTTATAATGAATTTTTTCTAAAAAAGACAAGTGACATACTAAAAAACTAGAAAAAAATATTTGGATTTTTTTGATTCATTAGTACAAATATCCATAAGTAATTTTGGATGTATATAAATTATTCTTACCTCAATCTGATGCACGGTGTGACCTGCATGACTCTAAGTCCATCTTTTAATTTAAAAGTGATGTTAATTTTAGTAAAAAAGAACTAGTGACATACTAAAAAATGAGCAAACACATTCGGATTGTTTTGATAAAATTGGGTAAAAATACACGAGTCATTTAGGATTCGAAGGATTCTTTTTCACCTCAATATGAGGCATAGTGTGAAAGGTATTACTACAAGTGCATCTTTTTTATTTAAAATATACATTAATTTTAGGAAAATGGAAAATTGACCTACTCAAAAGTGAGAAAACGAATTTGGATTATTTTGATATTGTAGGAAAATGATCCATGAGTTAGGTGGGATGTGTATGAATCAACTAAACCATAATGTGACCCTCAATAACACCCAAAAGTAGCTATAAAATGAGTCGTACGATTGTCCTCACCCAAAAAAGGAAGAACAACAAGAATAGAATAACAACACCAATTATATGATGATATTGATAATAGACCCAAAGTATTGGTGGCCACCTTCATCCTCCTCCATGAAGTTGATAATCACATGACAATCAGATTCGACCATAATATCTTACCAGCCGAGAGATGAAATGAATTGCATACCTTTCTAGATTGTCATCCCCACTGCTTTGGGAGGATACCGACAAGAAAATTCATGAGGAACAACGAGCCGCAATGATGAAGACTACATGGTCCTAGAGAACTGCCATAAGGTCAACAGAGCCATCACCAGGAATCACCGAATCAGTATTATATTTTAAAATACCCTGAGGGGGATGAAGGCATCTGACAGGAGGGGGATGAACAATTATTTGATAACTAATGTTGAAACCCACATTTTGAAATTACTTATCGTGTAACTGACATTAAAACTATCACTAACATGGTTTTAACATCGTTTATCCAGTAACTGATGTCAAAAATCGATTCATGTTACTTTTAACATTTGTAATGTATAAATGAACAATCGTGATGAATTCATAACATATTAGTATGTCAATTATACTCACACATCAAATTATTTATTGAAGAAATTCATTGGAATCATATATTTATTTTAATTTATAATTATTTCATTATAATTATAATTATAAATATATATATTTAAAAGTATTTATATATATTTATAAAAATAATAAAAATAATAAATATATTTTTCATTTAAAAAGTAATTATAATGTTATAATTAATTAAATATATATTTATTTAATTATACCTTATAAATAATTTTTTAAAACATTATATATTTATTTTAATTATTAAAAAATATATAATAATTATCAACATGTGTATTTTATTTAATTTATAAAAATAAAAATTATTTTTTAATATAAATATAATAATTTTTTAAAAATTAAAAATATTTTTTATTAAAAAAATTTATCTACGCTAATAATAGAATTGTGTTTGGATTATATTGTTTCACCAAATCTCCTTAATTTTCAAGATCATTTTTAAATACGATAGGGTCTGGCCTTCAAAGATTCAAAACTGGGCCTCGAAGTGGTTGGATATTGAAGTGGATCGTCCACCATCACCTGTTCATTCCCTTCTTGTCAAATGGCTCTCCCCCCCTTTGGGTGTTATCAAACTTAATATTGATGTAGAGACCCCTAGGGATGATTTCGTTGGCCTTTAGACAATCCTTTGGGATCACGTTGTCTCTATTATTGCGGCTCATCATTCCACGGACATTGCGGGTTAGCCTCCTCATGTGGCAGAGGCCATGGTAATTTGAAAGTGTATGCAGCCCATCTTGTCTATTATCTGGAAAGATATAATGGTCGAATATGATTGTCAAGTTATTATCAACGCACTGAAGGTCGATAATGGGGGCCACCAATCCTGTGGTTCCATTATCTACATCATCAAATATTTGGTGCCTTTTTTCTCTTCTTGTTGTTTTCCATTTTCTTGGAGAGAGGGCAATGAAGCTGTTCATTTTTTGGGTACATTTGGGAATCATTGGGGGTCTAATTGATGGATTTAATATTTTCCTCCAGAATTATGTACTTTCCCTTTGGTTTATATCGAGGGTTTGAGGATTTATTTTTGTGAAAAAAATGTCCTCCTTTATCAGTGATAAATAAAGTGCTGATAAAGGGCACACCTTTATCATCCTTTCTTTAGCACTTATAAAGGGAAAAATTATCAGCACTTTTATCTAGCATTGATAAAGCCCACCCCCTATTTATTAGTGATTTCTTCTTACCACTGATAAAACCTGACGCATCCCTTGCTTGGATAAGTGGTAGTGAATGGGAGGATCTGCCGCATGTGTGAAGCTGACATCAACTTTAGCGGCGGTTTAAACTACAACCAAATCAAAAAATAACCACCGCTAAACGATGATTTTCAAGTAGTGGATACATAACTCATTTATGATGTGTAAGAATATAGGACATGTCAATCGGACATATTATGTGATTGATATGACTCTATGTTTGTGTTTTCAATATAAAAGAGACATTTTAGTTTATTGATATAATTATTAACAATTATTTAAATAATTATGAAAATTAATAATCGATAATATCATTAATATATTACGTAATTGTTAATATAATTTAAAAAGATAGTCAATTAACATTGTAAATAAGAATTTATAATTAAATTATTAATAAACATTTAAAATTTTAATTTATAATTAACTTAAAATTTTCAATATAATAAATAATAATAAAATTAGTAGTCTGAATTATAATATCATTAATATATATAGTAATTAACAATATAAATTATCAAATGTGAATAATATATTGTAAAATTTTAAATTTTTTTATTTTTTTATGAACTGCTACTAAGATAAACATTGTTTTTATCGGTTGGACAAACCTTTGTACAAAGGTTGATCGTCAGAGAAAGCATAATAAAAAAACCAGAAATTTTAAAATAAATCTACCCTAATTGTGTCGAACAAAAACTCAAAATTATATATAAATCCTTAAATTTTATAAACAAAAACATTATTTGAAAAAAATATAAATTTATAAAAAAATGTATTTTTTTGTTATAATATGTGTTATAAGTTATTTAAAATATTAAATTAATAATGAAATAAAAAATTATAAATTCAGTTATTTTATCTGTTTTTGGTTATTAGAATTAATAATCAAGACCAAAAAATCAGTTAACCAAATAAAATTTTTACTAACCAATACTCATTTTAGTATAACCCTTTGGTTCTTTTTTATTCGGTTTCCAAATAGTAGTTCCATTGACCACCTCTTTGCCCACCCCGTGGGGGTAACCTCTACAAAAATATATTTCCATTTATGAATGGTTATATAAAAAATCAAAAGATTGAATATATATATATATATACTAAATGTTGTATAATGGTTGATACGAGTCAATGTTAGATTATTGAATTAAGACCAACATTAAATATTAGTGTCAAGTCAAATATTCTCAAAATCAATTCTACATTATTAAATTAAAATTCATCAATATTATTAAAATGTGCAACTTTGATAATTACGGTCAAAATTTCATTAAAAATCACCCATCATTAGGGATGTCGAATCGTCAAGTATGCATGAAATTTGGGATAATTGAATCCTAACTAGTTTTATTTTTTCAAAATCAAATCCATTTACAACCCATTTATTTTTTAAAACACTATTTTTAAATATACTCTATTAAATTTTGAAACAAACTTTTAACTGCCCAAACCGGCTAAATTAAATATACATCTATTATTTTTAATTTTAACATTTATTTATAAATAAAAAATCAATTGATATCATAGAAAGAAAATATATTTAATATTTTATTAACATTTCAAAAAAAAATTAATGGGTTAATAATAATTAAATTAATTAGATTAGAATTTAGATATCATTTAAAAATTTAATATAAAAAATAGTCAAAATTGATAAATAAATTGGATAGTTTTACTATCTTTTTAATATTCGGTTAATAAATTAATTAACATTCAATAAATAGGGTTGGGTAATTCCTAATATTAATTAGTGTTATAAATAAAATATTTTGGAATTGAAAAAACAATGGATGATGGTACTATATAAGGGTAGAGGGTGTGTTTTAAAACTAAAACCCTCCCACTCAGATTACCCTCTTCTCTGACACCCCTCACCGCATGATGATGAAGATGAAGATGTTACAGAGATGGATTGGAACCCGGTGGAAGTCGTGTTTTGGCGGAACATCCTTAGAAAAGGTAATAAATCCGGAGTAGTCAGTTGGAGTCCCACGACCCATGATATAATGTCTTCAATTATCACCTATGCAAAAATATTTCGCGACAGAGAATAGAGGAGGACTACGAGGGACCCCATCCAACCGACTACGAGGGACCCCGTCCAACGGTCCCCTTCGGCGGGGAACTCCGACCCAGGGTACCCAAGAAAGCTGATCTGAAACCAACCACAACCTTGACAACGAAGAACCATGGGGTGCCGACAGATGTGGATTATTATTATGCTAGGCAGTGTCTAGCGGTCTCATTCTCCTGGGAACATGCCCTAGGGGTACCCAAGGTAGGAGACCCCGAATTCACCACAACTCCTACACCGGAAATCGCTCCTCCTCCCGGGTACCCAAGTACGGGGATCATCCAGAAGGTGAACCAATCTAAGAGCTCCTGGCGGAGGCGGAACGTAGTTGAGGCTGTATTTGGATGTTTAGGCGTGCGGGGTGGAGCAAGGTGTGGTCACTCTGGGAGGTCATGGTAGAGGCGGAAGGCGGTTGAGGCGGGATATGGATGTGCCGATGTGCGGGGAAGAGCACGATCGTGGCGTGTGGGGCGGTTATGGAGGGGCGGAGAGCGGTCGCAGCTGGAGGCCATGGCGGGGCGGAGCGCTATCGAGGCGGGGACGCTTTGTGATTGACCTTCATCATCGTGGTCGAGCCGGCAGAATCGAGGCGGAGACGGAGCTGGTGTGCGAGGCAATATGGCTTCGTCTAGCTGATTGGCATGTGAATTTTCTTTGAAAATCCTAGAAAACCCAATTATTAAATATTTTTATTGATTAATATCATTTTGAAATTTTTTTATTTTATAAATAATGAAAATAATATGAATAATAATACATTATTTAATATGAATTTCAATTTTAAATTATAAAGTTTATATTTACAAATATTTTGATATATTATTTATATATTTTATAATATATAATAATGCGCACAAACACATATATATATTCACAAACCTATGATTATAAATTATATTATATGATACATATATATAAATTTATATATGATTTTGGTATATTTTTTTATATATTTCAGATCACTCTGTTATAATATTTATATACCACTAAAAACAATGGCTTTTGCAACAGTTTTTTACGACGGATTCTCACCGCAAAGTGTTAATTGAGATATGAATTCATCACAACAAACCATCTTGGAAAATCACGACCTAAAAATACAAATCGTTAAGGGATGTGTAAATTAACCTCAGGGTGATGCAATTTATGATGAAAGTATTTATCCATCATAAATGAACTTTCTGTCATTGCACATCATTTTTTTCTAGATTATTTTCAATGGAATTACAAAAAAGTTCATTTTATAAATAAATAATTAAACATATTTACATATAAAATATATTTCTCAATATATAAGACTTATCTAAATAAAATCTAATATCCATTTTATTTAAAACACAAATATATGAATATTTATATACATATATAATGTGTGTGTGCCTATATATATATATTAGTGTCTGTGTGTGCGTGTATTAACAAATTGATGTGTGTGTGTGTGTGTTTTTGCGTGTGTGTGTGTGTGTTTGTCTGTTTATATATGTATTTATATATTTATTTATTTACACACACACACATGAACATATTTTATAAATGAATTTAAAAATAATCCTATAAATATATATTAATATATAGATAAATATGCTGATAAAATAATATAACCAAATATATATATATATATATAACTAACTATATATATATATACATAGTTGGAGTTTGGATTATTGGTAAGCACCCCACAATCCTACATGAAAAATGGGGGTTCAAATCACATGGGGCTACAGTTACTGTAGCAGCACTGTTTAATGGCGGGTACTGTAGCGGCGGTGCTACTGTTTATCGACGGGTACTGTAGCGGAGGCAGGGCACTGTAGCAGCCGGGTTACTATTCACAAAATGGGCCTTAGGGCAAAATTTTGGCCCTACGGGCTATGTAATTGGCTACATGCCCACTGGGACTTCATGCAATCTAATGGGTCTCCCTCAACCCAGTTAAAAGAGGACTTTTCTTTGCTTTAATAATAAAATGTGGTTTCGGCCCCAACCATTTAAATTAATATATATATATATATATATGGATAAATATAACTATATATATATATATCATTAAAGGGAGAACCAAACAAGATGGGTGAGTGGTAATGGTGTATTCGCTCAAGAGAGAGGTCTCGAGTTCAAATCCAAACTGAGGCAGTGGTGTGCAGGTGGGTGAACCGGGTGACTAACGTTGTTATGGGGTGGGGGATGTGTGCATCGCACTGTTAAATGGGTGGTGGTGGTGCGCGCAGGTGGGGATTCCTAGCGTCGTTGAAGTATAGCTATTAAAAAGTGGTCTATACCATCTAATTTAACAAAAAAAATTAATATATTTTTTACTTTTATCAACGCTTATTTACTGCCGATAAAAGGAAAATTTAGAATTTGCTTTTTTTGCTGATAATAAAAGGACCGCCTTTTAATATATCCTCGACTATCAACACTTTTTGTAACGATGATATAGGGTTTTTAAGGAAAACTATGTTTTTTAGTAGTGATTGTTGTAGAGTTTCATTTGAGAACATTGAATTTCCCTATCACAAAAAAATATTCTATGTTAATCGCGCTTGTGGTTTTGAGGGGAGATTATTGGATTATAATGCATCAATTATGAGGGGGTCTAGTGTGTTAAATATGTGAATGAGGGAAACCCTTGCCTCCTGGATTGGGGTTAAGAAGTCCTAATAACATTTACACAGACATGTAGTTGTGCATACAGATTCCACACACACCAAGACCCGTGGTGTAGATATGTATTCATATGCCTGGATGTGACATAACAAAACCTCCTAAAAATCGATGTTGAAATCATTTATTATTTTTCAATTAAACATGTAATTGAAACGAATTTATGTATGTAATTAATTTGTAAGATTTTTATTTTTAACATCAATTTGGATACAAAAATTGCCTTTTAATATTTTCTAATTCTTCCAAAAACATAATATTAATTTCATATTATATATGACATCTAATATCCATAAAAATTAATTTATATTACTATCAGTAATAAAACTATTATTTTTTTTTGAAAAATAATGTTAAAATATTAATGAAATAACTTATTTATTATTTTTTAACTAGCATTTTGGCTTCTGTGAACATCGTTCACAGATGCATGGAGCTAGTTTCATAAAAATATATTGACTTATCCCATATCAACAAATCAACTCCAATTTTTCCTGTTAAAAAATTCAATGATAACTATTTTTTTAAAAATAAATTAATTTGAATGAAAATAAAGTTCATTACTACGTTTTTAAAATATAATAAAAAATACTTCCTTTGAAAAATCATAGAAAAAACATTGTTTATTGAAAATATAATATCCCCCTTTCACAAAATAAATCTTAGTTTTTTTATTTTATGTTAAAAAATAAATTCCCTTAAAATAAAATCAATCAATGAAAATTTAAAAATTAATCTACCTTAATTAAAAATAATTTTTTATAAAATAACCTTTTTTAAAAACTAAATAGATAACAATTATTCTAAAGTAATTTTAAATGAAAAATGTAGAAATTTTAATTTTAACTTTATGTTTTATAAATAAATTTTTTCATTTTTGTTGAAAGGAAAAGGGGGATTTATTGATATTTTAAATATAAAATGGGATCATTTAGAAAAAGGTTAAATTTTAATTTATCTTAATATAAAAGAAGAAAATTAATTTTTATTTTCCAAATAAATAATTAACAAAATGGATATTTAATATTTTATTTTTAAAATAAAATAAAATATTTTATTTATTTTTTTAAGATGAAAATTTGGATATTTTTTAAATTTTATAGGGGATAAAAAATTTTTTTGATAAAATAATTTATAATTTGAAATATATATTTTTTATTACATCATATGGAAAAGGGAGTTTTTATTAATTTTTCATAACTATAAATTTAGTTTATTATTTTATTTTTAGGAAAAATAAGGTTTTTTATTTTTTAAGTGAATATCTTATTTCTTTTAAATTTTTTATTTGAATTTCATAATGAAAAATAAGTTTTTATTTGTTTTTATTAAAAATTGATATTTTTTAAATTGAAAGAGAATTTGGGATGAATATATCATTATGAAAAATAGTTTTGTACTTGTTTTTTACTATTTAAATTATTAATGGAAAATAAGAATTTTGTTTTTATTTTTCATAATTTTAAAATTAATTCTTTGTTTTTTAAAAAACTGGTCATTACTCCTGCAAGAAATACATGGTGATATATGGTTGTAATCCCATTATATCATGTACTCACTTCCTCCACCATCTAGTGATGTAATGCGTACTTATTAGTTTTATAACCACAATGTTTTCAAATCCTTTTCATTTTATGCATGTATAAGGATATCATTGTCACTACAAAAAAAAATGAATTTCCACAACCACAAATAGACCTTTTAACACTTTGTAGAGAGATTTAATGGTGCTAAAAAATACTATCATCATCAGCATCATTAAAATGAGGACCCCATTATCATTGTTTTCAAAACCCCTGATAACTGCCCTACTATTGCAATGTGTTGTTTGAATAACAACACATTGCGCCAAATACACCTTTATAGAAATGAACCTATATGAAAATTCATAATTTAATTGAAATAAAATTTACATTAAAAATACAAAAAATCATATTATATATATTTCAAACAATATTTTGTATTATTACATTTTCATTTACTATATATAGACATTTAAAAACATCAATGATTAATTGTATTTGGCACTTGAGACCCCCACTCAAAAATTCCTAATCATGGTATCAGTTGCTAAAAAACCACCCCAACCCGAGCAAAATAATTCACCTATATAAGAAAATAATATTTTTAATAATACTATAAAGAAACAAATTGAACATAAATATGAATGAATATAATTTTAAAAGTCCATTTTTATATAAAACTACAGACATGGATCACTACCCCAAAAACCCCATTACACAAGGCCACCCTTTAACAATGCTAAAAAATGTGTTGATAAATGGGGTACCTTTATCAGTGCTAAAAAAACTGCTGATAAAATATTCTTTTAACAGCGCTAAAAAATGATGTTAAAAGTAACCCCTTTATTAGTGTTTTTTGGCACTGATAAAGGTACATCATTATCAATTTTTTAGGGCAGTTAACGGGACTCCCTTTATCTGTGTTTTTTAGTAGAATTGATAAAGGGGGGATTTATCAGTGTATTTTTCCTAGAACTGATAAATGGTGTGTTTAAACAAAATTATATTTCCTTAAAAATAATTTATATATTTTAAAATATGTTTTCTTTATTGCTAAATATACATTTACACATAAAATATAATACAATTAGTAAAAATGGATAATAAAATAATTAAAATAATATTATTAATTAATAAATTGCTTGTTATTATTGAGTAATTGTCGATTATTAAAAATTTGAAGACACAAAAAATAAAAAAAATTCATAAAATATCTAAAATAAATTGAAAACGAAACTCGGATTTCAAAAGGTCATAACTTTCTATTCGAGTGTCTGTTTGAGCTCTACCACATATAAAATCTAATCTTGTGCCAATATCTACACA
Organism: Viscum album; assembly: GCA_963277665.1. NCBI lineage: Eukaryota > Viridiplantae > Streptophyta > Magnoliopsida > Santalales > Viscaceae > Viscum > Viscum album. The sequence goes on from CAUJRU010000124.1 coordinate 1,093,569, forward strand.
CTAATTATTGGGGAATCCCATATTATTTATTCTGAGGCCCAAAACGTCCCTAGAAGGGATTTAAAACTGAGTTTTTAGTCGGTGTATCCTAATTTTTTAACATTCAATCTATTTTTAGCCTCATTTAAGGGGGGTATTTTCCCCGTTTTCACCAGGGAATGAATTTATTCACATGTATTACATTCATTTTGATATTAATTTTATGAAATTTAAACATTTTTCATAATTTATTTTTATTTATAATCAAATATATAAAAATATATACATATTTTGTATATATTCACACATAAAAATTTAATTTCATAAATATATAAGTAAACATATTTACATATAAAGTATATTTCTAAATATATAATCCTTATATAAATAAAAAATAATATCCATTTTATTTAAAATAAATAAATAAATATATATATACAATTACTGTATATATAATGTATGTATGTATATAAATATATTTTTATGCGCATTGAAAAACTGATATATATTTATCTATATATTATAATGTATGTATATAAATTTTAACATAAAATATATTTAACTGAATACAAATATGTAAAATTAAATTTATATATGCACACACATATGTAAATATATATATATATATATATATATATATATAAACACACACACACACTAACACATATTTTACAAATGTATTTAAATATATATATAAATCTATATCTATCAATATATGGATAAAAAATATAAGGAAATAAATATAAATATATAGATGTATCATAAAATAAAAAATAAAACGACATATGGGAGTAGAAGATAAGAGAGATTATGAGGGGGTCTTAGTTTCGAAACCCAACTAAGGGGTGTGTGTGGGTGGGCAATGTAGGTCCCTAGTACTTTTAAATGGTTGGGGGGGATTCGAAGCTATTGAAGGGGTGTGAGGCTATACAAGCACTATTAAAAGGGGGGATCGAGCGCATATAAATGGAGGGAGGTCATAGCCTCCAATTTATAGAAAAAAAATTATTTTTTATGACTTTTATCTGTGCTAAAAAGGCGTCGATAGAGGTCCCTTTAATCAGTAAATTTTTAGCAATAATAAAAGGGTCCTTTATTTTCATTTTTCTAGAGATGATAAAAATGACCCTGTTTAATTGTTCTGCGGATAATAATGACTTTTAACACTTTAATTGCCCATTTTACGAGCAGTTAATGGCCATATCTACAGTATTGGAGTCATACCGCTCACCCAATGCATCAGATTGAGGTGGGGCGGATTCCTACACATCACAAATGACTTATGGAACATTTTTCTAAAGTATTGAAACAATATGAATATATATTAATTTAAAATACCTGAAGATAATACAAATTAAATTAAACTTAATGTAGGGGTCAATGGCAAGATCTTAACTCCTTTTCTGTGGTGGGGGTTGGTAGGAAAGTGCCAGGTCTAGTGGAAAAGGAAGGCCTCTGGTCATCAAGATGACTAAAGGAAATATTCAAACCTAGGTGCGATGGTGAGGGATAATAATGAGGGTCAATCCTTACTCGAGGAATGGGTCGATGACATGAGAGGAAGAACCCTCTCCAGTTGGGGATGGTGAATTTTCAAGCAGATCGTCTCCATTATCAGCAGATCCCTCCACCATGATGATCTTCCCCATAGTTCCCAATGGAAGCTATGGGTTGGGTTTCTAGGTTGGTGTTCAAATGGATGGATAGATACCTTCGGGGATTTCAAACAAATATAATTATAGGTTTCTCTACCTTAGTATTTCAGGCTACATGGATTTGACTTTGAGGTAATTAGATTTACTTCCATTTACAATGTTCTTGTCTCTTTTTGGGGCATGTTGAGTTTGGGGATTCAGTCAAGCAATGGGTTCTATCTCAATCCAGCTTAAAAGGGATTCTGCTTTTCTTAATATAGGTGTTTTCCCAACTTACTCTAATAATAATGTTCATGAAAAAAATAAAAACCCAGAAACAAAAAAAATTATTATAAAATATAATATATTAATATATATAAATATATTGATATTGATATAAATATAATTTATATTTTTTAATTATTTTTTATATATGTATAGATATACATTTACACAAAATATATAATATTTTCAGTAAAAATGGCATATAAAATACTTTAAAAAATATTATTAACTAATAATTTAATATTTATTATCAAGTAATAATCATTTATTTATAATTTTAAGACACAAAAAATTAAAAATTTAATAAAAGATCTAAAATAAATTGAAAACCTAACCCAAACATCAAACGAAAATAAATTTTCATTCGGGTGTCCATTTGAGATCTACTACATATCAAATCAAATATTACAACTAGCTCTACATACTGGTGACATAAGACAATCCTCTATAAAACATTTTGAGGCAAAAAAGACCCAAAATCCCTCCCAAACTGAGTTTTTAGTTGGGATACCTAATTTTGTTTAACATTCTGTGTAATTTCAGCCTTGTTTAAGAGGGTATTTTTTTCAATTTTCAGTCGGGACTGAATTTATTTATAGGTATTAAATTCATATTTTTATTTTGGATTTTAATTTTTATCATTTTTTATAATGTAATGTTATTTATAACCAAATATATATAAATATATACATATTTTTATATATATTCACACATAAAAATTTATTTTTATAAATAAATAATTAAAAATATTTACATATAAAATATATTTCTCAATTTATAAGCCTAATATAAATAAAAATGAATGTCCATTTTATTTGGAACACAAATATATGAATACTTATATACTAGTATAATGTGTGTGTGTGTGTGTGTTTATATATATACTACTACTAGAAAATTGTGCTATAGCCACGCCTATAAAGACACGAATAAAATAATCCATTTCTACACCCCCACAATTAGCCATGTCTCCTTGGCTGAATACCCTGACCCATTCATTTCTTCTTCCTTCCACTCGATCCATCCTCCACAAAATCTCTCAACAGCTTGACGCCCACCCCGACGCCTCCTCACCACGACCCTCCTCATCCAGAGAAGTAGCTCTGAGCAGCCTCCCCACCTCCTCCCTTCCTTCCCAACCCCTCCCTGACGCCTCCTCCCCGATGCCTCCTCGCCAACAGCCCTCAATACCCATGACACCTCCTCACTGCGACCCTCCTCCCCACGATCCTCCTCCTCCAGCAAAGCTGCTCCGAGCGGCCTCCCCACCTCCTCCCTTCCTTCCTGACTGCTCTCCCCCACAACACTCAACACCCCAGACGCTGAGGTCGATACCCCACACGGCCGATCATCATGGTATTTGAAAATTTATTTGATTTCTTCTGTTCTTTCTTGAATCTGATTCTAATACTTGATGTGGAGTGAACTACGAATCTATGGTATATGGTCTTGTTCTTTTTCAATTAATGACTCGATGGTCTTATTTATTTGTTAATGTATGTTTCCCATTATGGGTTCATTCCTTATTCAACACGTTTTAGTGAAGTGGTAGATAATTATAGAGGGAATTTAAAATAACTTTCATACATTATCTTGTTGTGAGATGGGATTTTGGATGATTTTATAGATGGAGTAACCATTTTAGATCCTTTTTTTCCTTATAGGTTCTCATGATAATTATGTCTTTTAAAACAGGTTAAATATTTACCTCTAATAAACATTTAGATATAATATTACCCATTTTTCCTTTATTAAATGTGTTCTATGATGATGTATGGGGATTCTGAAATAGAAATTTCATTACATCTTGAGAATGGTCCAAATAAATTTTCACGGGGTTATTCCATGTTATGGTTTGAATACTATACCGATGGGGTATTGGGGAAACCAGATTGATGGGTGTATAAAAAATTGGATTCTCCAAGATCCTTTCATGTCATACTATCCTTAGAATTTACTGGGGGAAAAATAATTATATCACATCATTCTAATAATTTTGAGGGAGTTTCATCCTCATGATTTTTTTTGAGATTGGTGAAGACTCCACATATTTGACTACTACTGTTGGAAGACCTAATTACATTTTTCCCAGTGGAACAGTGTTAGGTATTAATCTGATCAATGCTAAACTATCAAGTTCAACCCCTAAAGTTAAACATGAGGCAATGATGAAGGACTTTATTACAACTATGACACAATTTAATGAATATATGTCCATGAAAAATAAAATTCTAGATTATATACCTATAGTGGAAGGTTAACATAGTCTGGTTCCCAATATAGTCATCTAGCATCAGGATTAATGAATGTGGGATTGGTTCAAGGTTTAAGCTATCATCATATATAATCATTTATAGAAAATTTCTGATAAATATAACAACCTTAAACAACGTTCCTTGGCCTAGGTGTAGGTTTGTTTTATTATCGACACGGGCACATCCTTGTTCATAATCTTCTCATTTATTGATAGGATTTATCCACCCATGAATATGATCTCATCATGTTTATTTTTCCAACCACCATACAATATATTTAAAGGATAAAACTACTAATTTAAATCTCTTAACTATAGAGGAAGTGAAACTTCATGATTTTATTTCTATAAAGACTGTAGAGATGCATGAATATGTGGCTCACATGGATAGAATAAAGGCACAACTATCATAAAAAAATAGGTCTAGAATCCATAAAATATAAAATACAAGAGCTAAACACCTTTAAAAAAAATCATAATCTATCAAAAGATGGAGCTAGTGATAGTACCAATCTCGAGTAGTCCCTTCACACCTTTTTTTAGAAATTATCAGATCTATTGAATCAGGTAGGTATAATTTCACTATAGTCACATCATTTCCATTTCATTTCCTTATAAGGTCAAGAGAGACTCTAGGATGTGGATACTCTACCATATATTTTTCAATGAATGGAATATTTTATGCTCTCAATCATATGTCCCTTTGTTAAAACATTCCATTGAAATTTTAATGGGAATAATGGATTATAAATATTTTCTTTTCATAATGTCTAAATATTAGAATGTTAAGATTATAATAATGGTAACATGATAAATACGCTAAAATTTAGAATTTTAGGGCCTTATAAGACCAAATAACACTAATGTTTTAGGATGAATGGATTTTACTGATAGTTATTAGGGTAATTACACCATCCATGATTATTTATTCCATGAATATGAGATTCCCTACATAGAAAAGTCTCATGTGTAGGGAGATAAAAATTTTATTTTTCTATATTCTAAGAATGTGTCAAAAAATAGAGGAACATGTTTTAGAATATTCTATAACAATCAAACTCATATGAGAAATGCATATATGTGTACGTGTAAAGGGGTATATGCATGTATAAACATATATATAAGTACCCCCTTATGCTTATTTGGCCATGAAATTATGTACATAGGGGCTAGGTGTCCTATATATGTGAAGTTTCAAATGCGTGCAAGCAGAAAAAGGAAGATTCGAGTTATCATCGTCAAAAGGAACGACTCTTGATGTTGAGGTAGGTTCCCACTGCCTAAACCTTTAATTTTAATTCTATAATTTCCTGTTTGTTTTAAAAACATGTTTCCATAATTGATTTATTGTTTTAAAAAATTATTTTCTAATAACCACTATCTTTGTCAAGGAATAATATGAATATAGCCATCGATAATGTGCACATATATTCTGTAGGAAACCTAAAAATAATTATTAACAAATTTATTATTCTTATATTAATGATTCATAGGATTATACTGATAAATATTTGAGAACCACGGAGCACTCTCCCTCAGAATTAGATCCCTTAAAGATAAAATTATTTTTATTTTGAATAGAATATTTTTTGAGTATGAATATGGATCAATGAAGTGTGAGTACCCATGTTTTAGGAATCTGAATCTTTGGTTAAACATGGGAAATAATTCTCGTGAAGTAATGAGCATCCATTTTACTGGTGATGTGATCTTATACTTATAGGGATGTTAGTTCATGCATTATTGAAAAGTATAATATTTATTATGTGATAAGAATATGATGATTCACATTTTCTAATGCATCAAAATCCCATCCTTCCTCATGCGATGAGCATGGAATTCCTTGGGTGATGAGCCTCATGTTCATTAGGTGATGAGCCTAAAAAACCTCGGGTGACTAGCCTATAGAGGATGAGTATCATTGGGCATCAACTTCATGTATTGGTGAACCCGTTATGAATTTCGTATCCTTAAAAAATGATATAATGAGTAACATAGGGCATATTAGTCATGATAATCATAAAAAACAATCAAATTATGATTCAAATTATCTTATAGAATTCCAAGAAATAGATTTGATATGTGAGGTTTCCAATCCATTAATAAAAGGTTTATGGGTATAATAAGTTCACATAATTCTACTAAAACCCATGATCCCCCAAATAATGAAAATTTCCTACCATTATTCTTATGAAATGACTACGATCGCCCTCACCCGATTTCCCTTATAAAGATCATGCAGTGGAGGGTTATCAATACACTGTTCGACCACAATGAGTAGAAATAAATCTTACCAACAACAAAAATGTCCAAGGATGATTTACAATCCATGGTTCCACATTACAACAACCAATAGAAAAGACCCTACATGGGGGGACTGACATGGCGTAGGGGGGTGTCCAGGAGGGTCTGTAGGGGGGGCAAGGGGGTCTGCAGCGGGGGTAGTGCAGGGGTGGAGGAGGGGGGTCTGATTAGGATAAAACCTCATGTGGTTATTGAGTATCCTTCAGCTTCTTCCTACAAATAAATTCCACAGCCTCCCTATCCTCAGAAAAATAGATTTTTTTTGTATAAGGGAGACCAGATCCCCCTGCTAGTGCCAAACCTGCTCTCCCCCTCAACAACAACATGACTAATGAATTAATTGATTCACCTATGGTATATACATCCATCCATTTTCTTATGCTTATTGAATTTTCAACTTGTATACCAGATACTTGTAGTCCTGTTTTTCACTTGTTCTTTTCAGGTATTTGAGGATGCCTATAAGTCAAAATTAAGCATCCTAATCCATGATGACCTTGAGATGTAATTAAAATATATTTCAACGCAATGATACTTTTGGTCCATTCGTTCGATAACAACTATTCTATTCTTTTTAGTACAAGATTTTGGAGTACATTGCCATTGGACCTCATTTTTTCAATATTATTTCTCAAATGCTGATGGTCCTTTTGAAATGTATTCCTCCCCAAGAATTCTTCTAATCATTTAATTAGTATTACTCTTTCTGAAAATATATTTATGAGGGTTTATTAGTCTCAATATCTTCACAAGAACTGTATTTCTTATGTGTATTCTTTATCATGATAGGTTGTGTCTGGGGATAGGCGGTGGGTGGAGGGGGGAAGGGTGGAGGGGGGTAGGGGGCAGGTGGCAAAGGGCAGTTGAATGGGTAACTATACTTTATTAAATTATAAAGATTTATATAATTCATAATATTTCAATATTTTCTCTCACCTCATTTATTTAGGTATTTCAATGTTATTGAGTCCATATTATGTTTTGAGTAGGGCGCTGGATCATTTGGTGTTAGTTTCGATGGATTTGGTTATCCTAATCAAGGTAAGTATTTGATGTCATTGGTTGGTTTATCACTAGTAATGTGGCATCCTTTATGTGTTTTAATGTTCTTAATATCCTTTTTGTAGTGCGTTGATCCATGCTCGCTGGTTTCGTGTATCCAAGTTAAGGGCGACATGCCTATGTGTGCATAGGTAAGAATGTATATGTATGTGGGTTCCCCAGTTACGTGTATAGTCAACCATGGTAGTGATTATGCACGTATGGGGATATGTGTGACCATGTAAATATATAAATTCATACACAGGTGAGTGGAGACTAGTATATGCATATAAGCATATGTGCAAGGATCCCCTTGAACGTGCTCATGGACATGTGGGTGTGTGCATAAAGGCTAAGTGTCCTTGCATGTCTGTGAAGGTGCATATACCCAGTGGGGGACCAGATAATTTTAGTTAGAAAGCTCTAAGAGATGAAGTGGATGGTTTGGTTCCACCTTGAGGTAGGATCCTTCTTCTAGCCTCTTTAGTTCAAGAATTCTTTAAATTGAATTTAGATTCTTTCTTAATTCTGCTTAATTATATTGAATCGAATATCTAGAATAAGTGTTCATTAATACAATTGTTTCATTTGATAAATAAAGTCATGTATTTATAATTAATCCCCTCCAACGGAGGTGCACTATCTGTTAAAAATCACAGTGATAGGAATGTTGATCTAGTTGATTAAATTATTGCATTTGATTTGTGCTAAATTAGTTTCAGAATAAATGTTAAATATAATTAAATGAATTGTGTGATAAAGCAATGCCATTATTTTATAATAAAACCCATCTAATGGAGGTGTGTTGTCTTCTAAACCAAAGAGTAGAAATAATTATTTGTATCATGTTTTGATTTGGTTTGAGTCTTTCATATACCTCTTGTTCGTGTTTGTTTTATTCCTAGATAGTTTTTGTTTTCATTGAATAATATAAATTGGATTATCATACTCGTTTAACTCAAATGACATTTCTCGAGTAGGCATATTCCTTGACCATGACACTTTCTTTTTCATGCTTTTAATATTATAAATAAAATTTCCATGTTTAGGAAAAGTGAATGAATTTGAAAATGGTTTATGTAGGGTGTATGAATCTTTTCTATCGTTTTGTTGACCTTTAGACGTTGCGTCATTGTGCCGCTCGCAATAACATTCTATGGAGATCCCTTGTTATAGAATATTAAATAGTTGATCTGTTCTATCATTTTCTAGTGGGGCGATGGTCAGAATGTTGCCCCGCCTCCTCCTTCTCCCTTTGCTCCTAGCTGGAAGATGCTGCCCTGCAGATGTCGTTAGACCGGGCCAACACGCCGCAGTCACGCCGCGGTCACGCCGCAGTCACGCCGCGGTCACGCCGCGTTCACGCCGCGGTAACGTCGTAGTCACATTGCAGCCATGCCACGATCACCCCGCGGTAATGTCGTGATTTGGGCCTTCTACATGATGACACCCTGTGGCGGTTAATTGTGATAATATTCCATGAGTCTTGTGATCAATGTGGAGACTGACTAATCACAATTTTTGCTGGTGGGTCGATGACCGGAATATTACCTTGCCTCCTCCCGCTCCCTTTGCTGCTGGCCGGAAGATACTGCCCCATGGATGTTACTGAACTGGGCCAAAATGCTGCGGTCACGCCGCGGTGATGCTGCGGTCATGCTGTGGTCACACCACGGTCAAACCGTGATTTGGCCCTGCTACAGGATGACACCCTTCGGCAGTTCACCGGGATAGTATTGCATGAATCTTGTGATAAATATTGAGACTGACTAATCACAATTTCTGCCGGTGGGGCGATGACCGGAATGTTGCCCTTCCTCCTCCCACTCCCTTCACTCCTGGCTGGAAGATACTGCCCCGCGGATGTCGCTGGACCAGGCCAACACACCGCGGTCACGCCATAGTCACACCACATTAATGAAGTGATTTGGCCATGCTCCAGGATGACACACTGTAGTGGTTCACATTGATAGTATTCCATGAGTCTTGTGATCAATGCTGATACTAACTAATAACAATTTTAGCCGGCGGGGTGTCGACCGAAATGTTGCCCCACCTCCTCCTGCTCCCTTCACTCCTGGTCGAAAGATGTTACCCCGTGAATGTCACTGGACTGGGACAACATGTCGTGGTCACGCCGAGGTCACACCGCGGTCATGCCACGGTCACACCGCAGTCACGCCGCGGTCAGGCCACGGTAATGCTGTGATTTGGCCCTACTTCAGCCACATCTAGCCCTCACCATCCCCCTTCCACCATAATTTTATCCCGCTGCCACCAGCATTACAGCATGCAACAACCCCCCTACCACCTACAAATCAGCCCGCACCATCCCCCAGCACCTGCAACCAGCCCCCATCCACCAGCATTACAACCCCCTTCCACCTAAATTCGAGCTTTGACGAGCCCCCAACCACCTACAATCCAACCTGCACTAGCCACCACACTAGCCACCACCCCACCTCCTGAAAAACACTCATGTCAACCCTCTTCCACCTACAAAATAGCCCCATCTACCAGTTCCATCCCTCACCATCCCCCGACCTCCTACATCCCAGCCCGCACCTGCCCCTGCCACATGCCCAATAGCCCCCAGCCACCTGCAATCCAGCTCACACCTTCCCCCGGCCACCTATTCTAGCCCGCACTAGCCCCTACCTTCCCCCTTCTGCTGACCTTCTTGCCTGCACTAACCACTCAAGCCCGTACCAGCCATCGCACCAGCCCCCATCCTCCTGCATTCTTGGATGCATGAAAAAAACACCATGCAAATCACAAAAAGGAAGGGTGAAAGAGGATCCACTTTTATGAGCCCTCTTTTCCCTGAAAAGTGGCCATGTAAACTGCCATTAATGTTCACTGAGAACACTAGGGTAGAGACGCATCTTTTAACCTAAGATGAAAACCTAGACGGAATGCTGAGAAGAACCAAAGCATCCCATAAGAATTCCAACCTAAATGAATCAAAAGCCCTGAATAAATCAATCTTTAAGGCACACCTAGGAACCCCAGAATCAATATTGTATCCCCACAATAATTTCTGGGTAAAAGATTATTAGGATGAATTGGTTTTGGTACTGAAGGTTGAGGATATTTTTATCCATCTTTAGATTTATAAGTCTCTTAAGGTTATTTTTGTAACCATCCTACTAGAGGGTCCGAGTTATAACTGGTGGAAGTCTATTTTTTAGACTAAGCCAGACAAAGACTATTTTTGGAAATGATTCAAGGTATTGTTCATTTATCATTATTTCATAATGAAGTGTAGCTGCTGATTTCTATAGAACTTTCTAGGAGGGGTTGTCCAGGTGGGGTGTCCTAGGGTTGTCCGGGGGGTGCCTGGGGGTCTACAGGGAAGGGGTGAGGGTGCCGGTGGGGTGTCTAAGAGGGGTTGTCCGGGGGGTGTCTAAGGGATGTCCGGGGGGTCTGTAGGTCAGGGTGCAGGTGGGGTGTCCAAGGGATGTCCGGGTGGTGCCGAGGGGTCTGTAGGGAAGGGGGACGGTACAAGTGGGGTGTCTAGGAGTCGTTGTCCAGGGGGTGTCCAGGGACTGTCCGGGGGGGTTCGGGGGGAGGAGGTCTGTAGGGTAGGGGGCAGGGTGCAGGTTGGGTGTCTAGGGGGGATGTCCAAGGGGGTGTCCAAGGGCTATCTGTGGGGCTGATTTGAAGAGATAAACCCATGAGAAATGGGACCAAACCTCATAGCAATAATTTTGATAAAGATTTTTGTAAAGGTATTCCCAATAGCAATATGTATGAAATCATTTACATCCACAACATTTATGTTCTTTGGGACCAGGGCAATAAAATTGGATTTGATTCCTGTAGAGACCCAAAACATGACGTACATGGACATTACATTACATTTTCAGAATACTTAATGCATAAAAAAACAGACACACAAGGATCGTAATAGTTTAGTGTCTATGGAAACTCAGAATATAAACATCGAATCATGTATAAAGATCTTCAACATCTCCCATAACGATCTTCTCCTTTTTGTTTGCATACCTAAAACCTTTCATTATTTCCTGGGAAAATAAAACATAAAAAGGGTGAGCTCAAATGCTCAGTAAGGGAAAACATAGTGAACATAAAATAATCCACAAACATTTGAATGTAAAAACTTGAACATGAAATTTAAACATCAAAATCATGAGCAAAGACATAAATCGTGGAAGTACGTAAGGAATATATCATAATGGAACATCAATCATGACGAAATATAATGGGAATAAAAAATTTAATTGTGGAAACCATTCAACACATGTTATGATTTCCATAGTAGCCATGGCATTGCTGCCAAGACCATCTTAGTGGACAAAGTCCCTTTCTGAATTGATTTCACTCTTTGTTTCAGTCCTGTAACACTGAACCAGATTAACTTACGGTTACAGTGATATATATCTCATTAGATATAAATCTTTACCCAATGAATTGGACGGAGATATAGGTCCCACCCATCTCATAATTAAATCATTCTTACTTGTTCAACAAAATAAACATGCATCATTCATAATAACCCAATAAATAAAATGGGTTTCAAAAACATCATCCCATCATAACATAAACCATATAAATAAATAGATATCATTTCATCATAAGATAATTGAAACCATGTAAATCATAAATACATTAAACTTGAAACATACACATATGAAATAATGTCATCTTAGATGGAAAATGTTTTTGATAAAACATTTGAAATGAATTCTTGAGGAAAATATCCTTTCTTTGTCAAAATCATTTTCTTTTCAAAAAACGCCATGCACTTTTAAAATAAAAGTATTTTGTTGAAAATAGTCATAAAATCATGTAGAGTATGATTCATGAAAATGAGGCGTTATGAAACCGTAAAAATCCATTCACACCATATAAGTTAAAAATAACATTCTCCTCATAGTTTTCTTGAAAAGTCAAAAAGTACCTCGTGTGGAAAAAAATATTCCTTAAATACCTTGTAGTAAAAGTCAAAAATGGTTAAAAATGACTTTAAAAATACATGAAAACCATTTTATAAAACATGGAGATGGATGATATAAATAACCCCATTAAATACTTACGAATAAGCAATCTCGGATAAATATGAGATTTGCAAAATTATCCTTTACCTCAGGTCTGATAGGTTTTGTATGGATCCAAACCTCATATATATTGATTTAAATAATGTAATTGAATTATTACATAATCATATTCATTGTTATGATATCATATATGTTTCACTTATGACTTTATATTACCCGTTCTTTTGTAAATTCCATGTTAAAGCAGAGTTTTGGGTAAAATCATTTCATTTATCGTATGTGTTTAGACTTGTTGTTCTTGATATTATTACTTATATCCTGATTTAAATAATTCATTAATGTAAATAATGATGTATATATAATATATATTCAGTATATACATATATATACATATATGATAGATCGATAAATGGAATGAAATACACCGTTCATGGAGACGGTAGGTCGTACGTACGCATGAACGCTGTTTTCATTTCCTTATTGAATTAAATGGAATTAATTATATGACATACATATATATATACATAAATCCAGTATTATTATGTCATATATTTAATGATTACTTATTATATATACTTTATAATCATTCATGAATGGTTAACATGGAAAATGAATCTCATCGGGTCGTGGAGACGGTAGTCCGTACGTCCGCATGAGCGATGATACCATTCCAATGATCGTGGAGTTGTATTAAAGTATATGTATAATATTTAAGAATCAATATCACTTTAAAATAATCATATATAGTTATTATTTACACCATTATACCCATCCATGTAAGGTGGTGGTGGAAAATAGATTAAACCACGGCGTGGAGACGGTATTCCTTACGTACGCAGGCGCGATGATTTCGTTTTCCGTAGGATGGATAGTTTGTGAAATAAGGTTGTTTCATAATTATAATAACATATCAGTATATGATTTATATTGATGTTATTACTTCATAATGAAAAAACTAAATAAGAAGAAGTATAAGAAGAAATAAAGTTGAAAGAATCGGTAACGGACATTACCTCTTCTTTGAAGCACCTCTTTGAGACCTCCTCTTAGAGCACTAAATTTGGTATTTGAAGAAGACCAGGACCTCTAGGATGTTTCTAGGGAAGTGGAGATGATAATTTGGCAGGGGTTGGACGAGATTGAAGGCTCAAAGTGGTGTGTGGAATAGATGGAGGAGGTGCCCATTTATAAAGGAGGAGAGGGGCACCATTGGAATAACTAAACATATTATTTTATTATAAAGTCATATTCAGGTTTTAATAGATCCAAAATGAGTTATTCCGAAGCTAAAGTGGGGCTGGGTCTAAATACTCTAATAAAATAGAATTTAGACATGTTTAGGTTTCTATTTTAACCATATCATTTAGGTTTAACTTTATGTTAAATAATTTTTCTTTTACCGTGTCTTCTTGTTTTCTTACCCTATATGGATAATAAATATACTATAACAAGCCGAAAGAACCTCAGATTGTTTATTATTAATATATATAACATTATATAAGTCATTTTTCCTAACTATAGATTTATAGGAATAAAATAAAAATTAATAATATAATATTTGTTTTAAAAACTATTTTAGGTAAATTTTACACTATTTTGTAATTGATTTTTTTTGAGAATCCTAACATAATGATTAGTTCGAAAAAAGTTAACTAAATTAATACTAACATGTCATATTAAAATAGTGAATTAGTTTAATTCATAAAAAGTCTCAAATTAAATTTATTTGAATATTTAAAACATCAATTATGTTAATATTTCATTAATAGGATAATTACTGCATCATCATTGTGTCATTAATAAATTAAATTATTTAATGTCTAAAAATTATAAATAAAATACCATGATGTTGGAAATATTTTTATCTTTATAATGAATATTTATAGTCTAATTTATCTTATGTATAACCCTATATTAAAAATGTCTTAGTTATTAAACATTGATTTTAACTATTTTAACTATTCTTTAAGGAAAATATTATTAAATGTCCTATTCTAATCCAAGTGGGCCTAAATTGTCATATTTTATTCCTAAGGTTGTTTTTTTCGAATTACACTTATCCAATAGAATTAGGACATGTTTTAGGGTAATAATAATATCATTTTTACCCTTAATTACCCTATTTACTTTTAACCATGGTTACAAAAAGTAAAAAGTTACTATTCACAAAAAATTATTTTCATCTCATTGAACCACATATTAGTCCTTGATATTAACAGTGTCTCTCGGATTTTTGAAATTCCACTCACAAAAGCGGCAAAATTATGTTTTATGTAAATTTTCAAATTCTTCTAGAAGGTGGGTAAAAGACGGTGAAAAGTTCAAAAAAATTTTTATATATCTAAAATTATTATAAAATGACTACAATGACTTAAATTGAACTTATAAAGGTATTCTGTAACAATTTTGACCTAAAATAAATTTAAATAAAATAAATAATTATTTAAATAAAAAGTCAGTTTTTGAATTGTAACCTAGTGCGTTCATTATTTATCAAAAATTGAATGTTTTCAGAAAAATACCAAAAATTCACCCTAGGCTAATTTCGATATTCTGAATACAAAAATGAAGTCAATTTCGAAATATAAAATTTATTAAATTAAAAAAAGTGGGTATTACTATTCATAACGGCTAGTTTATATATCATATCGTTGTTTAGCGAAACTCGATATTGCGTACAACACACGCTATCATGGAAGGTCGTTATTGCGTGTAATGCAAGACAAGTCAGGGATTCAATTCATGCAAGCTCCTTTTGGTGTAGCGTACAACACAAGACATTAATGAAATTAAAAAGAATATTTTTCATAAAATCTCGGGGTGTTACAATTCCATAGGGCACTGAGGCATGGTCAAAAAACTCCCTCATATCGTTAAGGAGCTCATCACGCTCTATGTCCTAGTAGAACATAAATAATTAATTTTCGAACCCATCAGGACCAACCACACTATCAATATTTAGAGAAAAAGGGAACTTTTAACCTCTTTCTCATCAAGGGATGAAACAATGGAGATTGTTGTATTGGTGTAGCCTGATCCGATTGGGCCGAATTCTTGTAGCCTGCAACTGTCGCGGGTCGAGCTCCGTGGTGAGATCGTTGGGGGTTTAAGGGGGCATTGCACCCCTGATCTAGGGGTCCGGGGGACGAAGGCCTCAATCCCAATGTTTGGGAATTGTAGCAACTTTGACCACTGTAGCAGTGCGGACTTTGGAGTTCACATTACTGTTTCACTTTTTACATTACGCCATCAGCCACTTGAGTATTGGATACATATAGGAAAGGCTTTATATGATTGAAAAAGTTTAAAATAATATTTCCTCATCTCTCCAAACAACTAAAGAAATAATCTCCTCCATGACTAGCTTGAGTAGAGTTGTCATCACTTTCAACTGGTCAACCTATTCCTTGAAATCCCATTCTATATAATCTGCCTCAATTAATCCTAAAGAGATTAATGCACATAGCCTATAACAACATGGAGATACTGTTTTACTATAGAATATATCAAATTAACATCACATAAAGCCGAGAGAGGTGGAGCACTATATGTAGATGCAACAATAGGAGGCTCTCGATAACTCAAAATTCCACTGAAATCTAAAAGAAGTCTTTCTCTGAAATATTATAAATATACATTGAATACAATATCTGAAGGCACTGGGGAAACAACTCTCTCAACACCAGGTAAAGAATCCACTACAAGTTATGATTTGGTGGGTACATCTAAGGGAAAAGCCTGAAGCTCACCTGCTTGGTCAATATTCTTAACTAAGGATCCCTTAGGACATGTGCAAGGGATGTGTAGGGGGGGCTGCTGTCCAGCAGGAGGGCTGTCCAGGGGGTCCAGTAGGGGGGCTTCTTTCTAGGGGGGGCCAATAGGGGGGGGGGGGGGCTATCCAAGGGTTCTAGCGGGGGGCTACTGTCCCTGGGGGTCCAGCCGAGGGGATTCTGTCTAGGGGGTCCAGGGTGGGGGGCTATCTAGCAGGGTCCAATGGGCGGGGCTACTATCTAGGGGGGATGGGGCTGCTATCTAGGGGGTCTAGCAGGGGGAAGGGGTGTTCAATGGTGGGTGTGAAAGGGGTGAAAGGGATGTGTGTGTGGAGGGGGGAAATTGTCCATGGGGTTACGATGGGGGGGGGCAGCAGGGGTGCAAGGGGGGTGTCCAGTAGGGGTGGTACAAGGGGAGTCCAGCGGGGGGGGGGGGGGGGGGGTGGGGGTGGGTGGGGGGGTGTTGGGGGATGCCTTCCATGGGGTCCAACAGTGTGGGGGGGGGAGGGCTTTGCCCAGGGGGTCCAGAATGGGGGGTTGCTGTCCAGGGGGGTTCATCAGGGGGCTGATGCTGTCTAGGGGGGTCTAGTAGGGGGATGCTGATGTCCAGGGGGGTCCAGCGGGGGGGAGGGGGATGCTATCCAGGGTGGTATAACAGGGGGTTGGGGGCTGCTATCCAGGGGTTCTAGCAGGGGAAAGGTGTGTGCAAGGGGGTGCAAGGGGGTGTGTCAAAGGGATGCAAGGGATGTGTGTGTGGGGGGGGGGGGTGCTGTCTAGGGGGTGCAAGGGGGTGTCTAGCAGGGGTGCAAGGGGGGTGTCCAACAGGGGTGGTGCAAGGGGGTCCCGCAGGGGGGGGGGGTGCTGTACATGGGGGTCCAGTATGGGGCTCCGGCTATACCAGGGGGTCTACTAGGGGGGTCTGTCGAGCGGGGGGGGGGGGGCTGTCCAGGTGGGTTGGGGCTGCTGTCCAGGGGGGTCCAGTAGGGGGTACAAGGGGTGTGCAAGGGGGATTAAAGGGGGTGTGCAAAGGGCGAAAGGGATGTGTGTGCGTGTGTGGGGGGGGGGGGGGTGATGTCAAGGCGGTGGGTTTCCATTAGGGGTTCAGGGGGGGGGGGGGTGCCTAGTAGGGGTGGTGAAGGGGGGTCTAGTAGTGGGTCTTCTGTTTAGGGGGTCCAATAGGGGGGGCTACTGTCTAGGATGGTCCAGTAGAGGGGGGATGCAGTCTAGGGGGGTCCAAGAAGGGGGGGGGGTGCTGTCCAGGGGGTCCAGCAGGGGGGGGGGGGGATTCTTTCCAAGGGGGTATAGTAGGGGGGAAAGGGGTGTACATGGGGGTGCAAGGGGTGCAACGGATGTGTGTGTGTAGGGGGGAGGGGTGGCTGCTGTCTAGGGGGTTGGTTTTTTTTTATGAAATGGGAAGGGTTTTAGCCACGGTTTATTGAACCATGGCTGGTATTGTTGTGGCTATAGGGCCAAATCTATATCCAGGGTTTGAAACCATGGATATAGGTGTATAGTCATAGTTGAAACCATGGCTATAGGGCTATAGTCATGGTTTGAAACCATGGCTATAGGGCTATAGCCACGGTTCGAAATCATGGCTATAGGTTTGGCCCTATATCCACGACAATACCAGCCACCGTTCAATGAAACGTGGCTATAGCCTAATTTTCGAGTAGTGATATATATATATATATTAGTGTGTGTCTGTATTAACAAACTGATATATATTATCTATATATTCTAACATATGAATAATAATATGAATATATAATATATGAGAATATACATAAATATATATAATTATACCTGTATATACACATAATATATATATATATGTGTGTGTGTGTGTTTTATATATGTATTTATTTATTTATTTACACACACACAGACAAACATATTTTATAAATGTACATAAAAATAATCTTATAAACATATTTTAATGTACGAATAAATATACGGAAAAAAATATATATATATATATAAATTAGTAGATTTATATATAAATATATAAATATAACTAAATATATATATTAATATATATATATATATGAATATATATATATATACCTAAATTAATTTATGAATAAATATAACGATATATATATATAAATAAATAAATATAACATTAAAGGGATATCCAAACAAGATGGATCAGTGGTAAACACTAATACACATATACCCATTCACACCATTAAAAATGGACTTTAACAGTGCTAAAAAATCATTGTTAATCAGAGATATGATAAGGGGAGCCTTTATCAATGCTTTTTTTAGCATTGATAAAGGCCTAGCCTCCTACAGTGTGCATTTTATATAACAACACACCCAGAAGAAAATTTGCAGTTTCAACAACACACCCAGAAGAAAACCTGCTATATACATTTAATTGATATCATCAATATAAAAATGTCCACCCATGGTATTTTGAAACAAACACTACTATTTACATTTATAAAAGAATTTTTGTATAATTACAAGTACAATTGTCCAAGAAACATTCTAAAACATTAATATTTCATATTTTGATGCCCATGATCCCCTCTCAAAAATGTCTGCCCATGGTATCAGTTTCCAAAAAAATCAACTCAACCTGAGAAAAAGATTCCACATATATAATAAAACATATTTAGTTATTAATACTATAAATAAATAAATTAAATATTAATATGAAATAACACATTACTAAAATGTCCATATTTAATAAAAATGAAACATTTGGAGTCATACATGTAATATCAGGTGTCCTATTGAGATGAGGTTGATTCCTATACATTGAAATGAGTTATAGATCGTTTTACTAAAATATCAACACAATCTGAATGTGATTTCTCAGTTTTGAGTATGTCACATTTTCTTTTACAAAAATTAATGTAAATTTTAAACAATGAAACATTTAGAGTTATACTGGCCACACCATGTGTCATATTAAGGTGTAAGTAATTCCTACCAGTCACAAATTATTAATGGATAATTTTTATAAAATACCAGAACAATATGAATTCATTTTCATGGTTTTTAGTATGTCTATTGATTGTTTTTACTAAAATATCATTTCAATTTGGAAACATGCATTTAGATTCATACTGGTCATATCGTGAGTCAGTTTGATGTGAGACTACTTCATACACATCAAAAATGACTTATGAATAATTTTACAAAGTTATTATGAAAATCAGAGCTTGTTTTCTTGGTTTTTAGTGAGTGAAACGTTTTGAACTAAAATGTAAATTTTAAACTGATAAGATACACTTTTAGTCATACAGATCACACCATGTATTAGATTGAGGTTTTGTTGACTCCTACATGACACAAATTACTCATGGATAATTGGCCTAAAGTACCAAAACAATCTGAATGTATTTCATCAGTTTTCAGTATGTCACTTGTTGTTTTTACTTAAATTAATGTCAATTTTAAATAGAAATAGACACTTTGAGTTATACCAGCCACACCATGTATCCTATTGAGGTTTGGTTGATACATACATATAAATAATAACTAATATATCATTTTAATAAAATATAAAAATAATATGAATGTGTTTGCTCAATTTTGAGTAGGACACTTATTGTTTTTACTTAAATTAAAGTTAATTTTAAATAAAAATAGACACTTTGAGAGATTCTTATCATACTGTGTGTCATATTGAGATGATATTGATCAATTAAAATCATAAATGACTAATATATCATTTTCCTAAAATATAAAATATATAAAAATGTGTTTTCTTGGTTTTTAGTATGTCATTTTTTTCTTTGACCTATATTCATTGCAATTTTAAATAAAAATAGACACTTTGAGCTATACCGGAAAACCGTTCATTTTATTAATTTATGGTTGAGTCCTACATGTAAAAAATGTCTAATTTATCATTTTAATTAAGTATAAAAATAATATGAATTTGGTTTCTCAATTTTCATAATGTCGCTTGTTCTTTTTACCCAAATTAATATCAATTTTAAATAAAAGGCCACACTTTGAGTCATACCGGTCACACCATGCGTCTTAGTGAGTTGAAATTGAATCACACACCTCAAAAATGAATCAGGGATAATTTTCCTTAAATATCAAAACAATAAAAATACTTTTTCTTAGTTATCAGTATGTCACTTGTGGTTTTTACTTAAAATGATGTGAATTTTATATAAAAAGAGACACATTGGGTTTTACCAGACACACCATGCATCATATTAGGTTGGGTATGATTTAGATGTTATGTTTTATGATTCTTACATAAATAAATATTTCACATTGAGATCCATGTTGTGAGGGATGATAAATTAATTTTCATCTTATGGAAATTTTTCAGGATATAGCATTAACGGAACTAAAGAGTGTTCTATTTTTCAAAAAGGTACACGTTCAATTAGGTTGAAACATTCATCAAAGATTATGTTTCTGCAATATTTTAGATTTATACCCTAATGGGATAGTAACCTATATTAGGTGACATCATTTTATGGATGTTTATAAGAACTTACAACACCGTCTCCCATAATATTAGATCAACTGTTTGAGAATGTAAATGATATGGACACTAATTTTGGTAAAACATTTTTGAATAACCTTATGAAAACCGGTTGGAAAATGTGATCAGTTTTTTGTTTGACTTATTATTCTAGAACATTATGTACACCTGACATTTTCTTGATGTTATTAATGTTGAAAAACAATTATGTGATAGTTTCATTGGTAAGTTGCTAAATGCAATGAGAAAAAAATGATGGAATTAAGGCTTGTTTTGAGATGGTTCACATGGGAATATGAGAAGAGTTAGTGCCTATAAATGGTGAAAAATGAAATCTTCTTCCACTACCTGCTTACACTCTTTCTAGGTAAGAGAGATATCAGTTTTTGAACTTCTTGAAAAACGTACAGGTTTTATATGGGTATTCATGGAATATTAAGAATATTGGGTCAATAAAATATTTGAAGTTAAAGGGTCTCAAATCACATGAATGTCATATTTTTATGCAGAAACTAATTACTATAGATTTATGTTTCATTATTTACAATAACTCCCTTCATTCAATAACCAAGATTTGTTTCTTATTCAAAGCTATATCCAGCAATGTTATAGATCTGATGAAATTTCTGACTATGGAAAGATTAATTATCATTATATTATGTGAATTGGAAATGTTCTTCCCATAAAAATTATCTGATATAAGGGTTCACATTATGGTTCACTTAGTAGGGGATATTAGACTATGTGGCCCTATACACTATAGATGAATTTACCCCATTGAATGGTAAATGAAGTTTTTTAAAAGTGTATGTCAAAAATAGAATTTAACTCTAGGGTTTAATTGTAGAGCGATATATTGTTGAGGAATCCATTGAATTATTTACAGAATACATATCAGGTGTGGAAAGATTTTGTCTACCGAAATCTCATCACACTGGGAAGCTTGCGGGTGAAATAATTTGTGGAAGAGCTGTTTCCAAAATCAATATTGTAGATCAGAAGCAGAACCACCATTACGTTTGGCATAATGCTTTAGAGGTTCTACAAAATTTTGAAATACACAATGAAATTATTAGGTATTTTAATCCATCAAGGGATGAATGTTAGAAATCAAATACACATAATCAACAGTTTATAAAATGGTTTTAGGACTATATTTTTAAAGAGTCAGATGAAAATCCATATTCATTTTTAGAACGAATTAGATGGTTATCAGAGGACCAAGTGTTTATTTATTATATTACAATGGTTATGTAATTAATGGATATACATTCTATAGAAATGGACATTATGAAGACAATGCCATGAAAAATAGTGGAGTTACACTTGTGGATGAAGCAATGCATGTTTATAATACTAAGGAAAAAACATAATTTACATGAATATGTCATACATTGTCATTATAAAACAAATATGGGAGTTGGATTATACAACATTCCCAAGTACTGATTTTTCAATTCAAGTGGGTTGATAATAGGTGTGCTATTAAAATAGATGAATTGAGATTCATGAAAGTTGATTTCTGTAAGGAAGGGTAAAAAGATGTACTATTTATAATAGAATCATAGGAAGTACTAGTATTTTATGTTCTAGAACCTGTAATGTGAAAGTGGTCAATTGATCCGTTATCGACCAAAACAACTGAAGGGTCAGATGAAAAGTAATATAATATTGAATCTTTCATTTGGACTCTATAATCATTTTAGAGTGGTCCCAACGTAGATTATTATTTTTTGTTATATGAGACCACATTTAAGGTATTTTGATAGTTGATAAGGGGTCAAATCCCTTCATACATTTAAAAAAAGTGAGTTCAATAATCATGTTATATATTTTTTGTAATATACATGGGTTTACCTCATGTTATTATCTATTCGCTATTGTATTTATTTTATCTAAATTAAATGTGAAACCAATTCTGTAGATAATGAGTTTTACACATGTTGGTGCTCCCAATACTGAGGAACAAAAGGTCTTTCAATCTAATGTTGCTCATAGTACAGAGGAAGAACGACCTTCGGTATGTGATGGTGCTCCGAATACTGAGGAATAATAGGTTTCTCATCATGTTTCTACTATCAGTGCATAGGTTCAATGACCATATTCACAAGATGATCCTTCTGATACATATAAATAATATATTGATGAGTGTGAAACCAAATAAATGGTAGGTGAAGAAGGAAAAATGATGCAGAAAAATAAGAGTTCCATATTTTGATGGGGATAGAAAAAATAATTAAGGTGAAAATAAAATACATCAAATATGAGGTCACACAGAATGCACGAGGACATCCTGTTAACCCCCAAAAGGCCATATTTAGTAGTTACATTAGAATCATCACTCAGTAATTTGTTCCAATTTATGTATATTCATGGAACCATGTTGGGACCGTTATTAATACATTGATGAGGGAAGATATTATGGTAACTTTATGACATAATTTCTTTATTTTTTGAAAAAATAAAATAACGAAACATATAATTAATCTTCACGATCCCTTTAATTGTGAATTTATATTAGATGAATCCCCTAAAAAATATGTATTAATGATTTCTAGAAATATTTATAGAGGCTTTCACAAAATTCTAATGAGACATAATCTTAATGATACTGAACGGAAAATAAAACCACACCCACTGCTTATGTATGCACACCTGATAACCCAATATGGATGGGATGTGTTTACTAGACATTTTGCGGTTGTGTCTTTTCAAGTACATTGTGGATAGTAATTCATTTTTTGGAAATACATATATTCATCACTTCGATAAAAATTTTTTATTTATTAAATAGAAACTGAGTGATGAATATTAGGGATGGGTAGAAAAACCAACGTACCCCTACCATAAAATATGGATGTCGTATGATTCACTTGAAACAATTGTTATGTATTTAAAATCAATTGTAACACTTTTATATGTCATGAAACAAAAAAATAATTATGTTACTATATTTATATGAAGATTGATGAATACGAGTCAAAAACAATTTCTATCTCATGCCATGTGTTTTGGAAGGAGGAATGTGTAAATAAAGACAAGATACTAATAGATGAAAAAACCCAAAAGGGTGGGAAACATGTGTATGTATGACATAATAATTTTTTTGATTTAAATCACTATGACATAATAGTGATTAATTATTTTACTATATTTTATATATGAATTAGTCATAGGAATCATCAACACCTGTACCAGATGAACACCTACTATCAGTGGCCTTGAAGCAGACAGAACAATATGGTCACATCATAGGTGTGAGTTTTTGGGTGACACCCCGAATATATTTTGATAAATAAATAAGAGGATAAAGATAATGAAATGAAATAAAAAAAAGACTAGTTAGACTTGATGAAAACATTAAACGGTAAATAAAGTTACTAGAAAAAATTTATGGGGTTAAGAAAAGAGAAACAAATTACTCAATAATAATCATTTCTTGAATATGATGCCCCGCCCCACACCATCATGGAGGTGAGCCATTCACCTCAACGAGCTATCTTTTCCAAGGTAATAAATGATCTAATAATTTTTTATATTAAATTTAAATCATATAGACACTGATACCTTTCCTATACTAATATTATATTGGGTAATATTGACTATGATTTATATCTATCAACACCCACCCATTTTATTGTAGATATGGATACAATGTTCAATTTTCAATATGACATGCTACCCAATAGAAAGATTCCAATAGGTCATGTGAGAGTGTTGATTAGGATAGACCATGAGTTGAGCACTAAGATACCTATTCCAATTTATGAGAAAGGTATTCATAAGTTTGACCAAACTATTGGAACATTAATTTCATGTCCTTCACATCTTCTAAAAAAACATGTCTACAAGGAGGTATTCATTTCCAATTTATTTTTATACTAAAACATTAAAAATTAATGAAACAAGGTCTGAACCGATTAATATTATTATAGAAAAACAATGGAAAAGGGATGAAACAAAAGGTTGACTCAAAAACATCTATATGATCAAACAACCAATAAAAAATATATTCTAAAAGCACATTTAACCTGGCCATTGAACATTCGTATTTAGTAACATTGATGGTTCATGCGGTTGAATAGTTACAAAGTGGTAGTAGTCACAGAGTTTATTTTGAAGAAAAAATGTATAGAGAGGAAGTTACTAACTTCGTTTCTTCTAATAATTTAGATGAAATCCTCAACTATGAATGTCTAGGAGCCTCAATTGTAAATTTATACATGATGTATGTTTCCATGATCTAATTTTCCAAAATATGACATACAATGTTAATTTAGACTAAATAAATTTCATATTTCTTGTACGTGTATATATCAATACTAATTCAAGGGATTTACCCATAAAAAATTGACTCGTTAGTCATCACATCAACTATACAGACCAAACATAAATAAAATATAAACAAATGGTTGAAATATTTGAAAACCAAGGAAAATAGTTTGAAAGAAAACTTGGTGATAAAATACTCTTCTTAATACCAATTATGAATGGATAAAACTCTCTAATTTAATTATATCACTCACATTTTTCAATTATTTCATTAGTTATTATTTTTTTAACTTTTAGGAAACACTAGATGCTCATTATGGTCAATTTAGATACTCCAAATATTTATTTCATGGATTTACTCCATGTATTACCAACAAAGCGACCACATATGATGACATTTTTCAATTTTTAATACACAACATCAAACATTTTTTAAATAGAATCAATTTTATGTAATTTATATTATGTTTTAATTAAGATTCTATTATTATAGGGTGGTGTGTAAATATTGTCTAAATCGTGGCACGAAGACAAACATTGCGCACAAGGACCCTGAAAATTTCTAAAAAATCATATGTATTAGGGTATATAAAATAATATTTCACTATAAAAACACACATCTAAGAAAATAAATTATTTTACTCAATATTTATATAGTGTATTAAACTAGAAAATAGAAAATATTGTGATTATTATGATTGTAAATTTATGCGAGAGATCATATTCCATCAAAAAACTAACATCCCCAAATAGATATTTTCAAAGTTAATTACTACTTCATTTAAAATATTTTTTAATATTTTGTGTATTTATATTTTTTTAGTAATATTATATCTTTTTTAAAAAAATAATATTCAAAAGATTATATACAGTTTCTTAGAAACAAAACGGAATCATACATTATCACTGAATGTATACAAATAACATGAAGATGTTACTTCTATAGAAGTAATGGATTGTTTCATATTAATGTTTAATTTTTTTTTTAGTATTACTCACATAATAATTTTTTTCTCATACTATAGGATTCCATAGAAGTTTGGATTCTTTTGAAACTTTGGGTCATGTATGAATCAACAATGCATCAATCTGACACATAGTGTGATTGGAATGAATCTTGGTGTGTATTTTTGTTTAAAATTGACATTACTTTTAGTACAATATACAACTCACATACTCAAAAGTGAAAAAAAGAATTCATATTGCTTTGATACTTCAGTAAAATGATCTATAATACATTTATGATATGTGGGAATCAACTGCAGCTCAATCTGACAAACGCTGTGACCAGTATGAATCAAAGTGTTTGTTATCAGTTTAAAATCAACATTTTACTTAAAAATGTGTCACTCACTAAAAATAAACAAAACCCACTCATATATTATATAGAATATAAGAAATTGATTCGTAAATCATTTGTGATGTGTAGGAAATGGTCTCATGTAAAAGTGATACACGACGTGACCAGTGTGATTCAAAGTGAATGTTTCCAGTTTGAAATGAAATTTTAGTAAAAAATACAAGGGACATACTGAAATCCATGAAATTTTTTTTTATTGTTCTGATACTTGTGAAAAATGAGACATGAGTCTTATTGGATGGGAAAAAATCATTCACACCTCAATATGACGTACGATGTGACCGATATGACTCTGTGTGCGTCTTTTTATTTAAAATTGACATCAATTTTAATAAAATGAAAAAAGTTGCGTACTAAAAAATGATAAAAAAAATTCGCATTGTCTTGATACATTAGGGAAACAATCCATGAGTAATTTAGGATCTGTAGGAATCTTTCACAACTCAATCTGAGGCATGGTGTAACCGGTATGACTATAAGTGCGTCTTTTTTATTTAAAATATACATCAATTTTAGCAAAAACTATAATTGACTTAATCAAAACTAATAAAATGTATTCTAATTGTTTTTATATTATAGAAAAATTATCCATAAGTTAGTTGAAATGTGTATGAATTAGCGGCAAAACAATCTGAAAATTGGTTTGATCAGTATGACTCTAAATCCATCTTTTTATTTAAAATTGACATAATGTTTTAGTAAAAATGAGCAAGTGATGTATATAAAACTGATAAAACTCATTCATATTTTTTTGATACTCTAGGGAAATGATCCATAAGTCATTTGGGACATGTAAAAATCATCTGAACCTCAATCTGAGACATGGTGTGACCGGTATGACTCCAATTGCGTCATTTTTATTTACAATTTACATCACTTTTAGTAAAAATGAAAACTAACCTACTAAAAACCATGAGAATGAATTAGTATTGTTTTGATACATTAGGAAACAAATCATGTGTCATTTTAGATTTGTAAGATTTATCCAAATCTCAATCTGACTCACGGTGTGACCGATATGACTACAAGTGCGTCTTTTTATTTAAAATTGATATCAATTTTAGATAAAGGAAGAAGTGTCTTACTAAAAATTGAGAAAAATAATTTTTATTGTTTTGGTACTATAATAAAATGATCCATGATTTATTTGGGATGTGTACGAATCAACTACACCTCAATCTGAGTCACGGTGTGATCAATATTACTCAATGTGCGTCTTTTTATTTAAAATTGACATCATATTTAGTAAAATAACAAGTGTGGTATTGAAAACAAAGAAAATGAAATCCTATTATTTTTATACTTTATGTAAATCATCCATGAACCATTTGAAAACATGTATTGATTATTCATACCTCAATATAAGGCACAATGTAACATCTATGACTCCAAGGGCGTCTTTTTCATTTACAATTTACATCAATTTTAGTAAAAAAGACAACTGACCTACTCAAAACTGAGAAAACACATTTGAAATGTTTTGATACATTAGGAAAATTATCCATGAGACATTTTATACTTTTATGAATCATCCTCACATTAATATGATGCACGATGTAACTTTTATGACATTAAATACGTCTTTTTATTTAAAATTGATGTCAATTTTAGAAAAAGGAAGATTTTTTTTACTGAAAACTGAGAAAATGCATTTGAAATGTTTTGATACATTCGATAAACATTTCATGAATTATTCGGGATGTGTAAGAAGTATCCACACCTCAATATGTGGCACGATGTGACTAGTATGACTCTAAGTGCGTTATGTTATTTATAATTGACATTATTTTTTAAAAAGAAGGAAGAATTAATGTACTGAAAATCTAGATAAAGAATCTAGATTGTTTTGATACATTAAGGAACTGATACATGTGTTATTTTGGTTTTTTAAGAATCACCATAATCTCAATACAATGCACGGTGTGACTGGTATGACTCAATGTTCCTGTTAATAGTTTAAAATTGACATTTTAGTTTATAATGTATACCACTCCCTGAAGACCAAGAAAATGAGCTCTAGTTGTTTTGGTAATTTAGGACATCAATTAATAAGTCATTTGTGACATTTAAGAAGGATTATCATGTAAAAAAAACATGATGTGAACTGTATGACTCAAAGTACATGTTTCCATTTTGAAATGACATTTTAGTAGAAAGCACAAGTAACATACTAAAAACCCACCAAACATATTACGATTATTTTGATACATTAAGAAAATTATCCTTAAGCAGTTTTTTATATAAAAGAATTAGTTTTACTTCAATCCCACACATAGTGTGATCAGTATAACTTCAAATGAGTCTTTATTTAAAATTGACATTAATTTCATTAAAAATAACAAGTGACATACTCAAAACTGATAAAATGTGTTTGAATTGGTTTGATACTTTAGGATAATGGTATTTACCTCATTTGAGACATGATGGAATCAGATGAACCTCAATAAAATTCATGGTGTGACCGGTATAATTCAAAGTGGGTTTTTATTTAAATTTGTAATTTTTATAATGTATTCATTCATAATAATGATTAATTTATTTATTTAAAATATTAATAACCTAATATTAGTTTTATTATATAAGTGGATTCGTTTGATCTAGTTGAGGTGATTTGTTCAGCAATAGATACCATGGGTAGACCTTTTTGAGATGGGATCACAGGTTCCAAAGACAAAAATTAATGATTTAAATTGCTTTTAGATAGTAATTGTAAATGTAATTATACAAAACATTGTTTGAAATGTATACCGTAGTGTATTTTATAATTATGATGTAAAATGTATTTCAATTAAATTCTATATTTTCTGTACAGGAGGTTGTGGTGTGTTGTTTTTGTGTACATGATATTTTTTATGGTGTTTTTATAAAAACAACACAATGTAGCAGATGGGGCCTTTGTCAATGCTAAACTATCGATGATAAAGGGCCCCCTTTAAAAGCGCTTCAATTACCACTTTTTTTTTATCATTTTTAAAATTACTTTTTCATGATTTAGAAGATAATATCAGTAGTAGTGTAAATAAAAACAATTATAACCATAATAAAATTATAACCATATGAAATTTATATTCAGAAATAAATTATAAAAAAATTAATTACAATCGTGAAAATTTATAACCGATAAATATGTGTGTATAAAAAAATAAATGAATTAATATATTTTATTGAAAAAAAATAATGAATAAATATACTAACCATAAAAAATAAAAGTTTAAATTTCAAAAGATAGAGATTCACGTAGAAGATCCATGAATAATTGTGCCAAAATTGACATACACAATCATCAGGTTGCAAGCAATGAATAATTGGTTTAGATGAAAATAGATATTAATGGATGATATTGGTGGAACTTGAATGAGATAAAAGGCATGAAACTTCTGTGGGAGAAATGCAGATGATCGTGGTGGAATGTGAGTGAATAAGGGTGAACATGACAACAATAAGGGGAAGGGATGCAAAAGATGCATAAATATAGTTGATGGAATGGGATAGAGCATAACCATGTTTCACGAATGTTCGGGTTTCAAGAGATTAGGAATCAAAATAATGAGTAGAAAGAGAAACTAATATATTTTCAATTTTATAAAAGGTTTTAAGGTTTCCTTTTAAATGAATCCTCAACATAGATATCATTCAAATACATAGTACATTACTCTAAGGGAAAAGATGAAATTCAACTATTTGACCCTCAAAAACTCCCAAAAGAATCTCTAAAATGAGCCGCACGATTTCCCTCACTCCCAAATGTAAGAACCCAGATCTTATATTCTGGTACGTTTTTCCTTTTTTTGGAGTTTTTGAGAAAAATGAATTTTTTGGAAATTTTTGAAGTACACACCGTGTACTTTCTGAGTACACACCGTGTCCTTTTTCCCGGCTCGAAGCCGTGTGCTAGACGTGCCGGGCCACACACATGGTGTGTAAGGCTGAGGTGGAGGCCAGTTAATTCAGAGTATGGAAAATTGATTTACACTCCGTGTACTTTCTTTTTTTCATTAAAGAGACTGAGGTTGCGCCTAACCACCAAAATCATCTTCTTCTCCAGATATCGTCTGCCCGGGAGCGGCCGTATGGCCGAATCTTCTCCGAGCTCCTAACTCGTCGTCTTTTCTCCGATTTGAGCATGGTCGATTATGTTGGAATCGTAGCGGTGAGTTCTTACTTCTAATTTAACCTTATTTCTTGATTCCTCCTCGTTTCCATGTTATCATGGGATGAACGTTTTGTGCGTTTTCTCAGATCTACGTTGTTTTAAGAACAATATGTCACCATGGATCACATATATCGATCTCCTAGGATCGAGTTAGGTGGTTTGTGCCTTTACATAGAAGTTTGATGAATATTATGTGAAAATTCCACCATTACCCTTGAACAGGGTATTGTGTGTTACCTGTTTTTCCCCTACTGTTTTCCTGCTTTGCTTGTTTTCCTTAGTAGAGGTTATTTCTTGTGAGTAGAGTAATTTATTTTTGTGCTCAGGTTGCTTTTCCATGCTTGTTTCTCTTGTTGGGCGTTTTCCCAGATTCCATGCCTAGTTGAAGGATAGTGGAACTATTGTTTTATGACTGCTTTTGAGCCGTAGAATGATAGCCAAGTAGTTCATGAGGTTTACTTGGACGATACACGCGCGCTGAGCATGTTTAGTTTCACTCAGGACCGTTAGAACCTAGAGTAGTAAACCAAAGGGAGAATTGATGGAAGGACTTCTCCAGAGTGTATTTTAATTACAATGTGATACTATAGGCAGAATTGATATTGAGTGTTTCCTCAGAGAGTCTGTAGTTCCATGACGCGGGCCACATGGGGAATTGGTGTTAAGTGCTTCCCTAGAGAGCCTTTAGCACAATACGAGACTATAAGGGGAATTGGTGGTGAGTACTTCCCCAGAGAGTCTGCTTAATTACGTAGCTGAACCAGAGGGGTGAGACTGTGTGTGCCTCCAAGAGGGTTGCTAGTTCTATAGGATGAACCATAGGGGTTGGGCTGTGATAGCTACCCAAAGGGTTACTTGTTTTCTTCTTGTTGATGGCCGCTTACTAGTGTACATTACTTGTTTGAACTGTGGACTGTAGCTGCTTGTGCATTCATGTTTACTGCTTCTTATTTATTTACTGCCATGTATTCATTCACTGTAAGGCACAAATATTTGGGTGATTGCCTACTGGGATTGTATCTCACAACCTATTTGGGCCATGCTTTTGGGCCCAAGAAGACTATGTAGCTGCATGTATAGATAAGGGAAAGCACCCTTCTACTTTAGGTTCTTGATCACGCTGGAGCTGGAGAGCATGGGACCGAGCCGTGACTCGCGATGCTGAGGAGTTTATTTTGTTTTCCTTTACACTATGTTTTCATTTGTATTCCTGCATGTTGTTGTGTTTCCTATTTTCCATAGATACTTGTACCTGCTGCATTACTGTCATCATTTTTATATATCTACATTACTTCTGATGTTTGGTTTCTGTTGTTATGCTTGTTGTTACTGATTCCGCTATTGATTATTGATTCTTCTGTTGTATACCTTACCGAATGAGGGCATAGTTTCACCACCAACTCACCAAGGCCCTCGCTGCTAGTCGGAAACCTCTGGAATTTGGGGAAACGTGCTTGAGGTCATGTGGCGAACCGGGTACGGGACACCAGCGGAGGGGCTCCAGACTCGGGTCGTTACAAAGTGGTATCAGAGGAGTTATTTTCTCTTGAATTACTATTTGCAGACCTTAGCTTGGGATATGATGGATTTGGTACTTGGCATTAAGCTATGCTCAGGAGTAGCTAACCCATATACAGGGAAAAGCCATACTACCCCATTAATTGCAGTTGCTGATTTTGAGATTTTATAGTTGATCTGATTTCACCGAGAGTGATTCACATGGATTGTACTATTACTATTTTGAAATTTCTGTTCTATTTCTGTCAAAACCCAAAGAGATGTGGGTATGACGTCTCATGAATCATACTTACACTTGTAGGAATCACATTCCATGCATTCATTCCATGCCATCTAGGTTGTATTAGTGATTGCATGTTGTTGTGATAGGCTTTGTGTAGATTATGCATGCTTTTGTGATTATTGTTTGATATATTCTCTGTTGTTTTGTTAGAAAACTGTTGTTTTGTTCTTTGTTTAATTTGAATGCCAAATTTTGGTTCTTAAGGTGTTATGGGCCCTCACAGATTGGAATTTGGCAGTTTTTCGCCTTGTTTTTAGTGTTTCTGGATTTCTGTGCAGTTTCTGAGCTACTGCCCAGAAAAACCCAGAATACATAGTGTGTACTTTTTGGGAACACGCCGTGTAGTTTTCAGGCCATGTCACTGACTGTGTGAGAAGAACACGGTGTCGTGGAAGTAACTTCTGAAACACGCCGTGTATGGTAGCTATACGGCGTGTAATCTCGGAGCCGTGTACTCGACCGTGTCACTGACAACACGGGTCGGGGAAGCACGGGTAGAACACGCCGTGTCCATAGGGAACACGCGGTGTAGTCTTGTGCAGGTACCCAGTCGTGTCATGAACAACACGGGCTGACGTTACCTTCCTTTCCAAACGCCGTGTTTGTTTGGAACACGCCGTGTAGTCTTGCGCAGGTACCCGGCTGTGTCACGAACAACACGGGACGGTGTCGCCTTCACCTATACATGATGTGTCTTCTCGGAGCACGCCGTGTAAGGTCAAACCATGTAGACGGCCGTGTACTCAACAACACGGACAACTGAAGCCTTGTCTACTACACACCGTGTTTCTTTCGAACACGCCGTGTAGTCTCGGGTTAAGTCGGACCATGTAGGTTAGCCTTGTAATGAACTCGGGAAGGGGAATAGTTACAAGTATACGCTGTGTGTTGGGGTCAACGCGCCGTGTAGTTTTATGTGTACACGACTTGTAGGGCAGGAGTACACGCCCATGTCAGTGGCTTAAAAATACACGCCGTGTAGTTTTTATACCCGTCATGTAGTTGTGTTTTGAAATATTTTATGTTTTCTACCCCTATTACTGTTTTTTACCCTTGTAATCTCTGCCCTTTTTTTCCTGATCCATGGTGTGCTTTTGATCTTTTAGAGATATGCCTCCGAGTTGTCCTTCGGTCGTAAGTCTGTCGCCAGTCAGTGATCAGACGCCAGATATGGCAGATCAGAGACTTCCTGTCTATCCCCCAGCTGAGCCAGCCATGGAACCGGTTGTTGTACCAGTTGCGGGAACTAATGCGCAGTTCAAGGAAGGTTACATGAGGATGATGCTTGCCATCCATGGATCACCGCCTCATGCCTAGTCTATGGAATACATGATGTGGTTCTTTCAGTAGCAGCATCCTCCCACATTCCTGGGGGAGGGAGGACCTCGGGCTGCAGATTCATGGATGGATGCCATGCTGACTATATTCGAGCATCTGGAGATGCCTCCATAGAGGTGGGTCAAGCTCCCCACCTACATGCTCCGAGACTCCGCCAAGAGGGGGTAGGACGTGGTCTCACAGGCAGGTAAACATTAGGCTATGACTTGGGAGGATATCCAGCGCGTGTTCTACAACTACTTCTATCTAGAGACCCTGAGGGCCGATCAAGCCCGGGAGTTCATGAGCTTAGAGCAGGGTACTCTATCTGTCATGGAGTATTCCTCTCTTTTCACCGAGCTGCAGCATTTACACACCTTCGGGATGAGAGTGGGCTGTTCTTGGCGAGGAAGTTTGAGGATGGACTCTGGCGGGAGATCCACTCCGAGGTGAACATATTCTAGCTGGCTTCCATTACTTCAATCGTCAACCAGGCACTGATTGCGGAGTGCATTCTGAGAGACTCTGGAGCTGCGAGTCAGGGCGGTTCTACTTCCAGAGCTAACATTCCTCTAGATGACCGCAAGAAGCACCGTAGGAAACCTACACGCGGTGATTCGAGGAAGTGAGATGCATCATCAGGCAGCCAGGTGACTTGCTACCAGTGTGGCCGGATAGGGCACACAAGGCCACAGTACCAGAGAGACCCCGTGGAGTGCCGGTCATGCGGCAAGATGAGTCACCTTCAGCGTTTCTGTCAGGTTTTCTCACCAGTATCCCGTGACCGGGGTTCTTCCATGACTCCTCGTTCAGGAGCAGGCCCACCAGTTTCCCACCAGTCGAGAAAATGTAGTTCCTCGGGCCGTTTGGGCCGAGATGGAGGTTGAGGCCATGGTAGTCAGCCACCAGTTCATTAGCACCAACAAGGAGGTTCAGCTCACAGTGGTCAGTTCGGGGCGCAGGGCCGTAGCACGGGCCAGTGACTCACCGTAAAGCAGACTTATCATGAGCAGGATCCCGACCCTTCTACTATTCAAGGTATGATTTTAGTAGCCTCAGTTTTATCTTCAGCCCTTTTCGATACTGGTCATACGCATAGATTTACCTATGTTGCTGTTTTGGAGAGCCTTGGACTCTGCATCTTTTCTTCTGTCGACTCGTTGACACTAGACACACCTTTGGGAACGAGGAAATCTAGTATATGCCATTGTAGAGATTGACCTCTCGAGGTGGTAGGGTATCACTTCTTATGGGATATCTGTGTCCTAGAGATGACATGCTATGATGTCATTCTCGGCATGAACTGGTTGATTCCCATCCTGGAAGTCGTTGAATTTTATCACCGCATAGTCGTTTTCATCCCACAAGAGGGTGAATATTTTCTCCATAGAGGCGAATGGGATTTTCGGGCGAGTCGGGTGGGACTCGAGCATCTTGGGCTAGGAGGGGTGACTGCCCAGATTGTTAGTCTTTATCTGGATGATCAGGGGACTCCATAGTTGGTCTTTCCTTCAATGGTGGATCGTTTTAGGGATGTCTTTCCAGAGGAATTTTCGGGGTTTCCTATGTAGCGTGAGGTAGACTTTTTTATTGAGCTCATTCCAGGAGCGGCACCGGTGTCCATTCCTCCATATAGGATGGCCACACCTGAGTTGCAGGAGCTCAAGAAGCAGTTGGAGGAGCTATAGGCTGTGGGTTTCATCCGACCTGGTACTTCTCCTTGGGGTTCTCCTCTTCTATTTGTGAAGAAGGCAGATGGTACCCTTCAGCTTTGTGTGGATTATCGGAAGCTAAAAAAGTAGACGGTTGAGAACTGATATCCCATGTTGCGTATTGATGACCTTTTCGATCATCTTTGAGGAGCCCAGGTGTTCTCGATGATCGACTTGTGGTTCGGTTATCATCAGTTGTGCGTTAGACCATCAGATATACCTCTGACAGCCTTTAGGAGCAGGTACGGTCTTTATGAGTATACATTCATGCCTTTCGGACTCATGAACGCACCTGTAGTTTTCATGGCACTGATGAACCGAGTGTTCCATCCTTACTAAGATTCAGTCATTGTGGACTTAGATGACGATAACTTTGTGTACTCTCACACTCGACACGACCATGCCACCCATCTTGAGATCGTTCTGAGTACACTGAGAGAGCATCGGCTTTATGCTAAACTCTCTAGGTGCCACTTCTGGATGGATTAGATTCACTTATTGGGTCATGTCATCTCATAGGCAGGAGTATCTATGGACCCAGAGAAAGTGAGAGATATAGTTTCCTGGGGGCAGCCGAAAAATGTCTTTGAGGTACGGAGTTTCCTAGGAATGGTTGGATACTACAGATGCTTCATTCAGGACTTTTCTCATCTAGCAGCACCCTTGACTGGTCTGACCAAGAAGGGGGAGAAGTTCTTATGGTCAGATTCTTATGAGTCAGCCTTTCAAGAGATGAAAGGGAGGTTGACATCAACACCGATACTAGTTTTGGCAGAGCCAGGCAAGAGCTACACTATTTATTGTGATGCTTCAGGTGTCGGGCTAGGAGCTGCGCTTATGTAGGGAGAGGGAGTCGTTGTGTATGGGTCTCGGCAGTAGAGTCCACAAGAGAGGAACTACCCTTCGCACAATCTGTAGTTGGCAGCTGTTGTTCATGCCTTGCGCTGTTGGAGACACTATCTTCTGGGAGAGCACTTTGTGGTCTTCACTGACCACAAGATTCTCAAGTATATCTTCACTCAGCGTGATCTGAATCTGAGGCAGCGCAGGTGGGTTGAGTATCTACAGTATTTTGACTCTGAGCTTGCCTATATGACTAGAAAGGGCAATGCCGTGGCAGATGCATTGAGAAGGAGAACTCAGATTCAAGAAGTTCAGGAGGCCAGTAGTGAGTGGCGGATGATGGCTCTGTTCTCTGAGATGCATCTGGAGGTGCACGACATACGGGGATAGACTTTTCTATCTTCTGTAGTTGTTACCTCCATGCTAATTGATCGGGTATGTATGGGGAAGCTATTAGACACAGAAGGATTAGTCATGTGGGAGAGTGTGTCAGGAGAGGACACTCTTCCTGGATGGACAATGGGCAAGGATGAGATCATGTGTTTCCAAGGACGTGTATGGGTGCCAGCAGACATAAGCGATGAGCTGATGCAGGATTTCCATTCCTCTGTTTGGACAGTTCATCTGGGCGTCGCCAATATGTATCAAGACCTTCATCGCCATTACTGGTGTCCCGGTATGAAAAAGGATGTTGCTGGTTTTTTCATGAGATGTTCTACTTGTCATCAGGTGAAAGCATAGCATCAGCGACCAACAAGGCTTTTACAGCAGTTACCCATTCAGGAGTGGAAGTGGAACGATGTTGCGATGGACTTCGTGACCGGGTTACCGAGATCTCCTCAGGGAAACGATGCTGTTTTGGTTGTCTTCGAAAGGCTTACAGTGGTTTCTCACTTCTTTCTAATCAAGGAGACCATCAGTTTCCATGATCTGGGAAGACTTTACTTCATAGAGATCATTCTTCTACACAGAGATCCATGCTCTATTGTTTCATATAGAGATGCGCGCTTTACCTCTCGGTTCTAGTAGGGACTTCAGAATTCCTTGGGTACACAAGTACTTTTGAGTACGTCATACCATCCCCAGACTGATGGCCAGTCCGAGCGCACGATCCAGGTGCTTGAGGATATGCTCCAAGCCTGCATTCTAGACTTGCGGTTCTTGGGAGAAGCATATTCCTCTGGTGGAGTTCACCTACAACAACAGTTTTCAAGAGACCATTCAGATGGTACCATACGAGACTTTTTACAGTAGGTCATGCCGATCACCCTTATGCAGGATAGAGGAAGGAGAGGTATCTTTTCTAGGACGTCGTATTGTACAAGAGGCTTCAGAGAAGATAGAGCTGATTCAGAAGAGGATGTCTACAGCATAGTCTTGGAAGAAGTCTTATGATGATTAGCGAAGATGACCTCTGAAGTTCGACGTTGGAGATCAGGTTTTCCTACGTGTCGCACTGTGGTTGGGACACAAAAGGATTCGGCGACAAGGTAAGATTTCACCATTGTACGTCAGGCCGTTTGAGGTATTGGAGAGAGTGGGGCTGGTCGCCTATCGATTGCAACTACCTCAGATGTATCGGGAAATGCATGATGTCTTCTATGTCTCTCACCTCCAACGTTACTTTTCAGACCTATCTCATGTCTTTCAGCCTGAGGATGTTGAGCTTGAAGAGGATGCGTCGTTCGAGGAGCATCCTATCCTGATTGTTGATCACAGTATGAAGGTTCTACGCGGGCTGTTTGTTCCTCTGGTACGAGTGATATGGTAGCACGGGTGAGTACATGATGAGACCTTGGAGAGGGTGGCCGATGTACGATCGCAGTGGCCGGAGCTATTTGGGGTTTCTCCTTCTACACCTCGTTAGGGAAATTTGGGGATCAATTTATTTAAGGGGGGACGTTTGTAAGAACCCGGATATTTTTTTTAGGTACGTTTTTCCTTTTTCTAAAGTTTTTGAGAAAAATGAATTTTCTGGAAATTTTCGATCTACACGTCGTGTACTTTCTGTGTACACGCCCTGTACTTTTTCCTGGCTCGAAACTGTGTGTTGGTCGTGCTGGGCCACACACACGGTGTGTATAGATGAGGTGGAGGCCAGTTAATTTGGAGTATGAAAAATTGAAGTACACGCCGTGTACTCAAGATGTACACATCGTGTACTTTCTTTTTTATTAATTATACAGACTAGGGTCACTCCTAACCCCCAAAATAATTTTCATCTCCAGATTTTGTCTACCTGGGAGCAACCGTATGACTGAATCATATCTGAGCTCCCGCCTCGCCGTCAATTTTCCGATTTGAGCACGGTTTATTGTGTTGGAATCGCAGCGGTGAGTTCTTCCTCCTGCTTTAGCCTTGTTTCTTGATTCCTCCTCATTTACATGTTATCGTAGGATGAACGTTTTGTGCGTTTTCTCAGATCTACATTGTTCTAAGCGGAATATGTCATTATGGTTCACATATATTGATCTCCTAGGAACGAGGTAGTTGGTTTGTGCCTTTCCATAGAAAGTTAATGACTATTATGTGGAAATTCCACCATTACCCTTGAATGGGGTATTGGGTGTTTCCTATTTTTCCCCTTCTATTTGCATTCTTTGCTTGTTTTCTTCAGTAGAGGTTATTTCTTGTGAGTAGAGTAATTTATTTTTGTTCTCAGGTTGCTTTTCCATGCTTGTTTTTCCTGTTGGGTGTTTTTCTGGTTTCCATTCCTAGTTCTAGGACAGTGGAAATGTTTTTTTATTATTGTTGTTGAGTCGTAGAATGATAGCCAAGTAGTTCTTGAGTTTTACTTGGATGACACATGTGCGCTGAGCATGTTTAGTTTCTCTCAGGACTGTGAGAACCTAGAGTAGTAGAGAAAAGGGAGAATTGACGGAAGGGCTTCTCCAGAGTTTCCTTTAATTACGATGCGAGACTATAGAAGGAATTGATGTTGAGTTCTTACTCAGAGAGTCTGTAGTTCCACGACACGGGCCACAGGGGGAATTAGCATTGAGTGCTTCCCCAGAGAGCCTTTAGCACGATACGAGACTATATGGGGAATTGAAGGTGAGTGCTTCCCCAGAGAGTCTTCTTAATTATGTAACTGAACCAGAGGGGTGAGACTGTGTGTGCCTCATAGAGGGTTGCTAGTACTATAGGTTGAACCATAGGGGTTAGGCTGTGAGAGCTACCCAGAGGGTTACCTGTTTTCATCTTGTTGCGGGCTAATTACATATGTACTTTACTTGTTAGAACTGTGGATTTTAGCTACTTGTGCTTTCCCATTTACTGCTTCTTTTTTATTTACTGCCATGTATTCATTGACTGTAAGGCACAAATCATTGGGTGATTGCCTACTGGGATTGTATCTCACACCCTGTTCGGGGCATGCTTTTGGGACCAAGAAAACAATGTTACTGCAGGTATAGATAAGGGAAAGCCCCCTTCAACATTAGTATCTTGATTATGCTGGAGATGGAGAGCATGGGACCGAGCCGTGACTCGCGATGTTGAGGAGTTCATTTTTGTTTTCCTTGGCACTATGTTTTTAGTTGTATTCCAGCACGTTGTTGTGTTTTCTTTTTTCCATAGATACTTGTACCTACTACATTATTGTCATCATTGTTATATATCTACATTTCTTCCGCTGTTTGGTTTCTGTTGTTATACATGTTGTTACTGCTTCCGCTATTGACTGTTGCTTCTTCCGCTATATACCTTACCGAATGAGGGAATAGTTTCCCCACCGACTCACCAAGACCATCGCTACTAGTCGGCAACCTCTACTGTTCGGGGAAACACGCTTGAGGTCATGTGTCGAACCTAGTACGGGTCACCAATGGATGGGCTCCGGACTCGGGTCGTTACACCAACGAAGGAAAAACAACCAGAAGAGAATAAAGGACCCAATAATCTGATGATGTCGATAATGGACTCAAAGGCTTGGTTGCTGCCTTCATCCTTCTCCAACACTTTGATAATTACCTGACAATCAGAATCGACCACAATATCCTTCCAGATAAGGGACGAAATGAACTTCATTACCATCGAGATAGACATGGCCTATGCTATGGTAAGAGACTAATAATCAATGTTTGAGGAATAACAAGAAATAATAATATAGTCTTCGTGGTCCTAGATAACTCCCACAAGGTCAATGAAACCATCACCAGGAATCACTACGTCAGTATTAAGTTTGAAAACACACTAAGTGCGAGGAATCAATCTGATAGGGGGAGGATGAAAAATTATTTGATAATTGATGTTAAAAAACACATTTTAAGTCTCTTATTGCATAAATGATGTAAAAAACTCACACTAACATATCTTTAAAAAAATTTATCCATTAACTGATGTTAAAACTCTCTTAATGTGAGTTTTAACATTATTATTGTATAAATGAACATTCATGATGAATACATAACATATATGTACGTCAATTATACTCATGCATCTATATATTTATTGACCAAATTCATTGGAAACATATATTTATTTAAATATATATATATATTTATTTTTAATTATAATTCTAAATATGAAAATTTAAAAAGTATTTATTTATATTTATAAATATAATAAAAATAATGTATATAATAAAAATATTTATTATTTAAATTTTTTTTGTAATAATATAATTATTTAAATATATAATTATTTAATTATAAATTTTAAATATTTTATAAAAAAATATATATATATTTGAATTATTAAAAAAATTATATTAATTATAAAGATACATTTTTATTTAATGTATACAAATAAAAATTATTTTGGAATTTAAATATAATAAATTTATATAAAATAATAATATTTATTATTACAAACTTTTATTAGCCTTAATAATAGATCCGTGCCTCGATTATATGGTTTCATAAAAATTAATTCATTTTTTAGAACATTGGTAAAGATGACAGTGTCTGGCTTTCCAAGATTTATAACTAGGGATCTCAGTGGTGGATGTTGAAGAGGTTCGTCCACCTTCACCTATTCATTCCCCTCTTTTCAGATGAAGCCCCCCCAATCAGTGCTCTCAAACTTAATGTTAACACGATGACACCATGGGATGGTTTTTTTGACCTTAGGGAAATCCTCCGGGATCATGCTTGCTATATTATTGAGGCTCTTCATTCCTCATACATTGTGGGTTGGTCTCCTCCTTTGGAAAAGGATATGACTATTTGGAAGGGTTTGTAGTTCATCTAGTCTATTGGATGGATAGATGTTGTGGTCGAATTTGATTGTCAAGTTATCATCAAAGAACTAAAGGAGGATGGAGGTGGCCTCCAAGACTACGGGTCCATTGTTGACGTCATCAAATCTTTGGTGCCTAATTTCTGGATTTCATCTTTTCCTTTGGAATTATGTAATTTGGATTTGGATGATATCTAAGGTTTAAGTATTTTATTTAAAAAATAAATAAATTCTCCACTTTATCATCACTAAATAAAGCATTGATAAAGGGTACACCTTTATCAGCACTTTGGTTAGCACTTATAAAGGTTAGATTTATCAGCCCTTTTATCCATTGGTGAAAAGGCCCCCTTTTATCACCGCTTTCTGCTTTGCACTGATAAATCCTAGTGCATCACATTCCAAGATCCGTGTTAGTTAATGGAAGGAATCACAATGTGTTGGATTCCGACGCAATCTTTACCAGCAGTTTAAACCGTCGCTTAATCAAAAAAATAACTGTCTCTAAACGATGATTTTCTTATAGTGGATACATAACTCATTTATGATGTGTATGAATTGACTACATGTCAATCCAACACATTATGTGACTAGTATGAATCAATGTTTGGGTTTTCAATATAAAATTGTCAATTTAGTTTAATGATATAATTATTTACAATTTGTTAAATAATTAAAAAAATTCATAACTGATAATATAATTAATATATTCATTAATTGATAATATAATTTATAACAATATTTAATTAATAATGTAATAAATAATTCACAATATAATTATTAATTAAAAATATAATTAATAATTAATAATTAATTTTAAATTTGAAATATAATCATTAATAATTAAAATAGTAGTATAGTTGATAATATCATTAATATATATAGTAATTAACAATATAAATAATTATATGTGAATTATATAAAATTAAAATTTAAAATTTTCTATTTTTTATGAACTACTACTAAGATAAAAATTGGTTTTATCAGGTGGAAAAACGTTTGTACAATGTTTTTCCATTGCAGGAAGCCTAATAATGTAAAAAAACATTAAATTTTTAATAAATTCCAACTTATTTATTTTTAACAAAAACAAAAAATTATATATAAATCCATATATTTAAAAAAACAAATTATTTCAAAAAAATATATAAATTTATAAACAAAAATGTATTGTTTTTTTGTTATAATATTTCTCATAATTTATTTAAAATATGGAATTAAAAAAATAAAAAATAAAAAATATAGTTATTTTATCAACTTTAGTTATTAAAATTGATAAAAAAATCCAACAAAAAATTGGTTATTAACTAATTATTTTTTTTACTAACAAATAATCATTTTAGTATAACAGTTCGCTTATTCTTCATTAGGTTTTCAATTAATAGCTCTGTTAACAACTTATTTTCCCACCCCTAAGAACCATTACAGATTAGGGGGGGGGGTAATCTCTACAAATCATTATTTCCATTTATGAGTGGTTAGATAAAAAATTACAAGATTACATATATATATATATATAGTAAATATTGTATAAAGGTTGATGTGAGTGAAATGTTATATTATTGAACTAAAATCAACATTAAATATAATATTCCTATCAACTATTCTAAAAATATATTATATAATATTAAACTGAAATTCAAAAAAATTATTTAAATCTACAGCTTTGATAGTCAGGATGAAAATTTTCATTAAAAATCACCCAAAATTAGGGATTTTTACTCGTCATGTACCCATGAAATTTGGGATAATTAAATCCCAACTCGTTTAATTTTTTTCAACCCCTAATCCATTTATAACCAATTAATTTTTTAACTCATTATTTTTATATATATTCAATTATATTTCGAAATATACCAAAACCTGTTTAATTAAAGAGACTTTTATTATTTTTAATTTTAAACAATATTTATAAATCTAAAATCAATTAATATCAAAGAAAACAAATATTTTTTTTTATTTTATTTACATTTTAAAATAAATCATTATTCAGTAAACAATATTTAATTTAATATGATTTAGAATTTATATTTTTTTTCTAAATTTAATATGAACATTACTCAAAATAGATATATAAATTGGATAGTTTTACTATTTTTTTTAATATTCACTCAATAAATTATTTATAATTAAACAAATAGGGTTTGTTACTTCCTTGATATCAATCGGTGTTATAAATAAATGATTTGTCTATCCCACCTTTCTAGATAATAAAGTATGGGAGGAATGTTTGTGGAGGGAAAGTAAAATATAAAAGAAGATGCAACTATATAATTGTGGAGGTTGTGTTTTGAAACTCCAAGCATCAGACTTGATTACCCTTTTCTCTAAAACCACTCACCCCCCGATGATGATAATTAAGATGTTACAGAGATGAATGGTTGGAACCTGGTGGAAGTCATGTTTTGGAGGAATATCATTAGAAAAGGTCAAAAAATCATGAGTAGTATCTTGGAGTCCCATGACCCCTAATGAAGCTAACAATGAGGTCTTAAATAGAAAAGGTTATCACTAATGTGTTGATGATATCCCAGTAGAGAATGGAGGAATCCTACAAGGGACCGTGTCCATCTTTCCCCATCTCTTAGGAGCAGTTCTCCAAGGTACCTAAGAATGGAGATCTAAAAAGTACCCCAACCTGAGAACCATAGAACATCGACGTGAAGACACTTGTGGATGATTTTAATGGCAGGCGGTGTACAACCATCCTAGTCACCTTAGAACACACCTCGTTGGTGCCCAAGAAAGGAAATATCGAAGGTACCACAACTCCTGCAACGAAAATCAAAACTCCCTAGGGGTACCCAAGAAAGGGGATCCCAAATATACCCTAACTCCCCCAGGGCTCCCAATATGCATGAATTAACTCCCTAACATGCAATGTACTAGATTTTATCCAACCTATTCTAATAGGGCATCGATTATCATAAAAAAGGCTTCTCCATTAGGCCATGTTATTATGAATGTTTATAATGGAGGGTGGTGTCTAGTACTCCCCCTCACTTGGGAACACTCCCATGGGAAGACTAAGGAGATCCAGAAGTTATACCAATCAGGGAGGTTTTAGTGGAGGTGGAATGTGGTTGAGGCGGGATTTGGATGTGTTGACGTGTTTGGTAAAGCACAATACGGTTGCTCTGAGAGGTCATAGAATAGGACTAATGCGGTAGAGGAGATATGTGGATGTGTCAGCGTTGAGGGAAAAGCATGGTACAATCACTCCAGGATTTCATAGCGGAGGCAGAGTGTGGTTGAGGAAGTATGTGGATGTTA
Organism: Viscum album; assembly: GCA_963277665.1. Lineage (NCBI taxonomy): Eukaryota > Viridiplantae > Streptophyta > Magnoliopsida > Santalales > Viscaceae > Viscum > Viscum album. The sequence continues at coordinate 1,138,237 of CAUJRU010000124.1, forward strand.
TGACGTTCAGGGCGGTCATGGTGGGGCAGAGCGTGGTCACGGTGTGCGGTCTTGGAAGAGGTTGAATGTGGTTGAGGTGGCGATTCTTTTTGGATGACCTTCATCAGTGCGGTCATAGAGGTCATAGAATTGAGGCAAAGAAAAAGCCGTTGTGTGGGTTAGTAGGGCTTTAGCAGTCTAGTGTATGATATTATTCTCAGGTTCAAATCCACATGGAGTCAGGGGTATGCTGGTAGGTGTAGGAGGGTCATGACCTGTTAAAGGGTGGGGGTGTGTGACAAGCACAGCTGAATGGGAGGGAGTGGCACACATGGGTGGGGATTACTAGTACCGCTGAAAGGGGGTCAAGTTATATTAAAAACGGATGGGTCTACCCTTTGATTTACAATTTTTTAATTTTTTTTAATTTTATCGGTGATTTTTTTAGCACTGATAAAAGGGTCATTTATCAACTCTTTTTTTAGTGTTGATAAAAGGGACCCCCTTATAATATCACCTCAAATATCAATGCTTTTTAACTGGTGATAAAGTATTTGTAGTGTAGATAATGCTCAGTTTTGTAGTAGTGATTGTTGTATAGTTTCATTTGAGCACATTGACTTTCCCTATCCCTGAAAAATATTCTATGGTCATTGCCCTAGTGGTGGTGAGAGGGATGTTATTGGGTTATCCTACATCGATTATGAAGGGGTCCGTTGTGTTAAATATATGTATGTGGGAAACCCTTGCCTAATGGATTGGGGTTTAGAAGTCCTAATAATATTTACATAGGCATACAGTTGTGCATGATGATACCACACCAACACACCAAGACCTTTGGTGTATATATAATTTTATATCCGTGGATGTAACATAAGCAAACCTTCTAAACATCGGCGTTGACATCATTTATTATTTTTAAATTAAACATTTAATGAAAACTAATATTTGTATGCAATTTCATTATCATAATTTTATTTTTAGTATCATTTTAGATACAAAATCGCCTCTTAATTTTGATTAATTCATCGAAATATATATTATTAATTGTATATTATATAATACATCTTATATACATAAAAATTAATTATAATAACTATAACAAATTAACCAATTATTTTTTAAAAAAAAATTAACAATGTTAAAATATTTATGCAATAACTCATTGAATATTTTTTGAATAATAGTGTGGATTTTGTGAACATCTTTCACACATTCCAGGACCCGATTTTGTAAAAGTATTTTTACTTATCCCATATCAACAAATCAACTCCATTTTTTCATTTTAAAAAATTAAATGACAACAAATTTTCTAGATTCAAATTAATGTAAAGGGAAATAAATCCCATAATATATAGATATATTTTTAAAAATAATTCTTTCAAAAAATCATAGGCAAAAATTATTATTTATTAAAAAAATAATATCCCCCTTTCACTTAAAAATCATAGTTTTTTAAATTTCTGTTAAAAAATTAAAATTTCCTTAAACTAAAATCAAGCAATTACAAATTAAAAATAAATCTACTTTAATTAAATATAACTTTATGAAAATAAAAAAATAGAATTTGTTAAAAAAATATATATAACCATTATTAAATGTAATTTTAAATGGAAAATGAAGATGTTTTATTTTTATTTTATGTTTTTTAATTGAAAATTTTAATTTTTGTGGAAAGGAAATGGGTTTTTTTATTTTAAATTTTAAATGGGATCATTTAGAAAAGGTAAATTTTTTACTTATCATAATATAAAAGAATAAAATTCATTTTTAATTCCAAAATACATCATTAAAAAAATGGATATTTTATTTTTTTAAAAATAAAAGAATTTATTTTAATTAAATTTTTAGAGGAATATTGGGATGATATTTTTAAAATTTTATAGGTGATAAATTTTTTTTGATACAATATTTTTTAATTAGGAATAAATATATTTTTATTACTTTATATGTAAAAGGGATATTTTTATTAATTTTTAATAAATAAAATTTAGTTTCTTATTTTATTTTAAAAAAAATTTATTTTTTAAGAGAATGTTTGATTTCTTCTAAATTTTTTATTTGATTTTTATTAATGAACAATTAGTTATTATATTTTTTCATAAAAATGAGATTTTTTTAAATTGAAAAATAATTTTGGTTGATTATATCTTTATGAAAAATAGTTTTTTAGTTGTTTTTTAATCTTTAAATTATTTATGGAGAATAAGAATTTTGTTTTTAATTATCACAATTTTAAAAATAATTTTTTATTTTTAAAAAAAACTGATCATCACCCCTACATGATATCCATGGTGATCTATGGTTATAGTCCCATTATATCATGAATTTACTTCCTCCTTCAACTAGCGACGCAACACATACTCATTGGTTTTATGAACATAATGTCTTCAAATTCTTTTCATTTTATTCCTGTATAAGGTTATCAATGTCACTCCAAATAAAATTGATTTCCTACTACCTCAGATAGACCTTTTAACACACCCCAAAGAGATTTCACATTGTTAAAAAAATATTTTTTTCCGTCAATGTCATTAAAATGATAACCCCTTTATCATTGTTTTCATTAACACAAATAAATGACCTATTGTTGCAATGTGTTGTTTGAATAAAAACACACTGAACCAAATACACCTTTATGAAAATGCACCAATATGAAATTTCATAATATATTTGAAATAAAATTTTCATTACAAATAATTTTTTTATATTTCAAACAATATTTTCTACAGTTACATTTTAATTTACTATCCAAAAACATTTAAAAACATCTATGTTTAATTTTATTTGGCACCTGTGACCCACTCTCAAAAAATACTGACCATGGTATTAGTTTTCAAACAAACCACCCAACCTGAGAAAAAGAATTCTACTTTTTAAGAAAACATTTCTTATTTTAATAATACTATAAATAAATAAATTAAACATTAATATCAAAGAATATATTTTTAAAATTTCAATTATAAATAAAAGGACACACATGTATCACTACCAAAAAAACAAATTTACACAGCGCCACCCATTAACAATGCTAAAAATGTGATAATAAAGGGGTACCATTATCAGCACTAAAAAATAGTGATAAAAGGATATTTTAATAGTGCTAAAAACACTATTAAAAGTACCCATGTATCAGCATTTTTATCAATGATAATGATACCCCTTTATCACCATTCTTTTAGCACTGTTAAAGGGACACCCTTTATCAATGATTTTTTAGATGCACTGATAAAGGGGGATTTATAAGTGTTTTTCTAATAGAACTAATAAATGGTATATTTAAAAAAAAATATTTCATTTCATTAAAAATAATATATATTCTTTTAAATATGTTTTAGATAAGGCTAAATAGACATTTACAATAACAATATAAGATATTTAGTGAAAATGGATTATAAAATAATTAAATTTTTTTTAATTAATAACTTACTAATTATTATTTACTAAAAGACATTTGTTATAAATTTTAAGACCCAAAAAATAAAAAATATAATAAAAGATCTAAAATATATTGAAAACGTAACTCAGATTTCAAAGGGTTATAACTTTTGATCAGTGTGTCTATTTTAGCTATACCACATATCAAATTGAATCTTGTGATGAAATATTCACACTAATGATAGGGAGGAATCCCCTATTATATTTTACAAGGCCCAAAAAGTCCATATATGGCCATTAAAACTGAGTTTTTAGATGGTGTATCCAAATTTTTTTACATTCAATGGACTTCCAGCTTCGATTAAGAGGGGTTTTTTCCCCTTTTCAGTGGGGACTGAATTTATTCACATGTATTACATTCATATTGACATTAATGTTTTTAAATTTTATCATTTTTAATAATTTAGTTTTATGTATAATCAAATATATAATAATATATACATATTTTTTATATATTCACACATAAAAATTTAGTTCTATAAATATATATTTAATCCTATTTACATGTAAAGTAGATTTATAAATAAATAAAACATATCTAAATAAAAAATAATATCCATTTTATTTAAAATGAATATATATAAAAATTTATATACATATCCAATTACTGTATATATAATGTTTATATATATATAAATATATTTGTGTGTGCATCGACAAACCGATATATATTTGTTTATATACTCTAATATAAGTATATAAATATTAATATATAATATATTTAAATAAATATAATTTTGTATAATTATATTTATAGATTCACACACACACACATATATATATATGTGTGTGTGTGTGAATCTATATATAAACACACATACACAGACTCACACAAAAACATATTGTATATATGTAATTAAATATATATATATATATGGATAAAAAAATAAATAAAATTAATATAAATATATAGATGTATCATAAAATACATACGAAAATGATATAGGGGAGTGGAAAAGGAGCGAGATTATGAGGAGGACATCTCAGTTTCAAAACCCAACAAAGGTAGGGGCACACACGAATGAGTGATGCAGGTCCCTAGATGTTTTAAAGGGTGGAGGGATTCCTAGTATTGTTAAACATGTGGGGAGGCTATACTAGCACTATTAAAAGAAGGATTGAGTGCTGATAAAAGGGTGGATGTCCCACCCTCAAATTTGTTGAAAAATAAATTCCTTTTAAGAAATTAATTTTTTGATTTTTATCAGTGCTAAAAAAAATGTCGATAAAGGTCCCATTTTTTCACCACTATTTTAGCACTGATAAAGGTCCTCTTTTATCCATGCTAATAAAATTGCCTTTATTAGTATTTTTTAGTAATGATAAAAGAGAAACCCTTTTAATAGCATCGAGGATAATAATGTTTTTTTAACGATGTAAATGCCCGTTTTGCATGCTGTTAATGTCTATATCTATAGTACATGAGTCATACCACTGACATTATGCATTTAGTTGAGGTGGGGATGAATCCTACAAATCAAAAATGAATTATGGAACATTTTTATAAAGTATCAAAACAATCTGAATAGATATTGATTTCAAATAAATGTACATAAAAAATAAGGTAAACTAAATGTAGGGGTCAACGGCAAGATCTGATCTCCTGCTCGATGGTGGGGTTTGGCAGGAATACACCAGGGCTAGTGGGAAATGAAGGCCTCTGCACATTAAGGCGACTGAAGGCAATAATCAATCCCTAGCATGATGGTGAGAGCTATAAATGAGGGCCAAACCTTACTCAATGAAGGAGTAAATGACATGAGTGGAAGTACCCGCTCTAGTAGGGGATGGTGATTTTTCAGGTGGGTCATCGCCATTATCAGTAGATCTATCCACGTCGATGATATTCCCAGTGGTTCCCAATTAAAGTTGTGGTTTCGGTGTCTCGGTCAGCAGTCAAATGGTATGATGGATACCTTGGGGGATTTAAATCGATACCTAATACTAGGTTTCTCTACCTTAGTCTGTCATGCTATGTGGATTTGACTTTAAGGTAATTGGATTTACTACTATTTATAATTTCCTTGTATTTTTTTGGGGCATGTTGCATTTGGGGATTCAATCTTGTAATGGGTTATATCTCAATCTATCTTAAAAGGTATTCTACTATACCTAATAGTGGGGTTTTCCCAACCTTTTCCAATAATAAATTTCACTAAAAAATTAAAAAAACCATTAAAAAATATATAAAATAAAAACAATTATAATATAAAAATATTCACAAAAAAGAACCTAATAATAGTTTCATTATGAAGGTGGCGGATTAACTCCATTAGATGCATGGAACTCCATCCCTAAAGCGCTTGTAAGTCCTCACATCTACTCCATCATATGATCATGTTGTTGATGCTACTATTGTCGTTGATGCTCTTAATGTTGTATATAATATTCCTTCTCTCTAACTAATATCTAAATAGTCTCATCCCGAGCTAAGAGCCATTCCTCATACTCTACATAAGTGAAGGATGATGATCTCATACATACTATGTTTTTTTGGAAGATATTATGGAGAGAGAAAATATTAATGATGGTCGCCGCATTCATTTGGACACGTTGTGGTGACACGTCATGGTGAAAACCTACCATTGATTCCCCATTTAATTTGGAAATAGAAATTTGATAAAGGGGAAGACAAAGGAGGTTGAAGTTAGGATATAAATTGGGATCTCCAACACCAGTTTTTATCATCAGGTTCAAAAGCAACACATCTTCATCCTTGAGTGCAGTATTTTGTGAGGTGTTTATCCATATTTTCAAATATGGAATTTCTTGTGTCTTTTATCCTTGTAATTGAGGGAGATAGTGTTTTTACCCACATTTTACCATAGTGAAATCATTCTATTTTCCAGTGGTTTTTTACCCCTTTATTTTTTAAGGTTTCCACGTTACATCTGGTGTTCTTTTAATTCTATACTTTTGTAATTACTTTCTATCTCGCAATTATCGTTGACTTTTTTGGTCAATTTTTTAGGATCCTAAAAAGTGGTATCATAGGAATGTGGTTTTGGGCTGATATAATTTTGGTTGAACGTCGTGTCTAAATGGCGTTGAAATACAAGATCTAAAAATTCAATGGAAATAATTTTTAATTATGGAAAACGAAGATAAAATAGGTTCTGCGAAAAGATAAATTCCTACAGGTGATTGGAGAGAAATCAGTATGTGTGAAAGAGGAAACATGGAGTTACATGGATAGTAATGTTATTTCCAACATCCTTTTGTCTTGGACAGATGGGGTCCTATCAAGCATTGTGAAAAAAAATATGGAAAAAGAAATTTGGGATACTCTGACAAAGCTGTATGAGGAAAAGTCACTCTACAATAAAAGTTTCTTGAAGAGTAAATTATACACACTTTGAATGGTGGATTCATCATCGGTGATAGACCACATCAACACCCTCAATACAATTTTCTCTCATCATACAATGAGGATCTATATAATTGTGGATACTAAACAAGAGGATATTTTACTCAAAAGATTTTAATATTAATGTGATCAACTTATCATCAACCTCAAAAACAATTTCCTAATAGATATATTTCCCTTCAATGATGTTGTAGCTACAGGAATTGAAAAAGAAATTTGGTGCCAGAAAAAGGAGTACAAACATACAACTTCACACCAAGTAGAAGATCTTTCAACGGACTGAAGAAGAATGGTGGAGTGTGGTTCCAGTGAGAACTAGAATCATGGAAGGTCCAAATCAAGGAGTAGGAAGAGAAACATCAAATGTTACAATTTAAGTAAGAGGGGGTATGTCAGTAAATAATATTGTAATAATAAGGGTGGTGAGAATAAATCTCAAGGATATGTGGCGAGTACATCTGGAAATAGAGACATAATAGTCAGTGATGTCGAAATGAATATTGAATGAACAAAACATCTCGATGACGCATGGATTATTATCTCAGGAGGAACATGGAACATGACATCTCTATGGGAATGGTTTGACCAATATGAAAATATCCCATAAGTGCTTTTGTACAAGGGGAATGATAATAAATTTCAAGATCGTTGGAGTCGGAACCATCAAAAATAAGATGTATGATAACATTGTCTGAACCATCCAAGGAGTACGCCATGTGGAGGGTCTCTAGGAGAACATTTTTTCCTTGGGAATATTTTATGACAGCGGATGCAAGACTCGCACAGAGAAAGGGATGATAAATATTGGGAAGGGAGAACTCATGTTGATAAATGCAGAGAAGATATTAACGAACTTGTACATGCTTATGGGTGAAACGTACATGGAAGCAGAGATAGTTGTCTCATCAACTACCTTGATGGAAGTGTTAATGACGTAATGGAATCAGAATCTTGGCCATATGTCCGAACGAGGCCTAATGATTCTTGAGGATCAGAAGTTGTTTCCTTGTATTATGAAGGAATCCTTACTACTTTTTAGTAATTGTGTTTTGAGTAGGAAACACTGCTTGATGTTTGGAACGTCAATGATGAGGAGTAACTAGATCTTGGATTTGATTCATTACAAGGTTTGGCAAGCACCGGTTATGTCCCTAGGAAGAGTAAGTTACATTGCATCTTTCATTGATGACTATTCCAGAAGATTTTGGTTGTTTTGAATCAAGAGGAAATTGAATATCTTTTAAGTGTTCAAAACATTGAAAGTGAAAAATCAGATTGAATCTGAAAAGAAGAACAAGTGTTTGAGGGCTAACCATGGTAGACAATAAAAAAGCGAAGATTTTTATTATTTTTGTTAACAAGAAGTAATAAAGAGGTAGTTCATGGTGGAATCCACAAATTAGTAGAATGGAGTGGTAGAGTAGCTGAATATAACCATTTTGGATATAATAAGGGTGATGCTAAAGACTACAGGACTTACCAGGACATTCTGTGCAGAAGCAGTAAATATTGGCTTCTATGTGATCAATCGATCCCCTTTAGTGGAAATTGAAATGAGCATGCCGATGAAGACGTGGAACAGTAAACCTGATAATTATTCTCAATTACATACTTTTAGAAGTCATGTATATGCACAATTTCATGGCCAGGAATGATCGAAGATGGACTCAAGATCCCATGAATGTATCTTCTTGGGATATGCTGGTGGTGTGAAGGGGTATTGTTAGTGGGATCCCATTTCCCACAATATTATCAACAGTAGAGATGTCATCTTTTCAGAAGACATAGTGAAAATTAATATTGATAAAGATACATAGAAAGAGATTATAGAAACTAAAACAGTCGAGGTGAAGGATGAAACAAAGGAAGAACTTGTTTTCTATGAGGAATTACCAAAGACTGATGATCAAGTACTAAATAATCCTATACTACAACGACCAAATCGAGAAAAAATATTGACAACATGGCGCTCAGATTATGTCACTAAAAGAAATGTTTCACATTTCTTATTGATAGAAAATGGAGAGCTATCATTTCTTTCGGAGGACACCTAGAGTCGAAATTTATCATCATGGATGGTGGCGATGGAGGAGGAACATGAATCCCTGAACATGAACAAGACTTGGTATCTTGTTCCATTACTTCATGGGAGTAAGGATATTGGGAACAAATGGGTCTACAAGATCAAGAGGGATGAAACAGACTATGTGGAATGATATCGTGTGAGACTGGTGGTCAAAGGATATGCTCAAAAGGAAGGTATCAATTTCAAGGAAATATTTTCTCATATTGTTAGACTAACAAATATTCAGTAAGTTATGGTGATTTGTGCTGCATACACTCTGCATCTAGAGAAGACAAATGTGAATACTGGTTTTCTTCATGGTGACCTTGATGATGAAATCTATATTTTCTAATAAGAAGGTTTTTCTAAATAAGATAAAGAGAACATGGTTTTCAGGTTGAAAATTTTCTTTACAGTTTCAAACATGTGTTGAGGTGTTGTTACAAGAGATTTTATTCCTATATAACGATCCTTGGATAAGATAGAATTAATTTAGATCGATGTACATATTTCGAGGGTCTATATGATAATGATTTTATCATTATACTATCGTATTTGGATGAAATGTTGGTTGTAGGCCATAAAAATGATCAAATCTAGGAGATTAAGGCACAGTTGACTAGGGAGTTTGATATGTAGGAATTGGGACCAGCAAACAAGACTCTTGGGATGAAAATTTACTAAGATAGGAATAATAGAAATATTTTGATATCACTAAAAAATTATTTGTGGAAAGTCTTCGAACGATTGAAAATGAAATACTATAAGAAAAAATCTGACCCTCTTCCCATTAATTCCAAGTTATCCTCTTCAATGAGTCCTAACAGTGAAAAATAGAGGATGGAAATGTCTTGAGTGCCGTATGAATCAACCGTGGGGATTCTTATGTTCTCCATGGTTTGTACTTGAACATACATTGCACATACAGTTGGAGAAGATATTAGGTACATGGAGAATCTAGGAAGAAACCATTGGAGCATGCTAAATTGGATCTTGAGATACATCAGGGAAACCTCATATATTGCATTATGTTTTGGAGGATCAGATTTCACTATCATAGGCTATGTTGATTCAGATTTTGTAGGTGATTCTGACCGGAGAAAATCCACTACTGGTTATTTGTTTACTCTTGTAGGAGGATCTATGAGCCGGATTTCAAAGTTACAGTCAGTTGTGGATTTATCAATGATAGAGGCAAAGTAAATTTCTTATACAAAGTCATGCAAAGATTTTATTTGGATGAAATGTGTTTTTGGAGGAGATAAGGCACAAAAAAGATCATATTTCATTGTTTTGTTATAGTCAGATTGCCTTTCACATTTTAATGAATCCATATTTTCATTCCAGGATGAAGTAAATTGGTGTACAATATCTATTTTTTGAGATATTGTGAAAGAAATAAGTGTCGAATTGTATTAAATTCACACTAAAGAAAATATGGAAGATTTGTTGGTGAATACGATTGGTTTTAAAAAGTTCAGATGTTGTAGATCATTGAGAAACCTTATAGAGACATGAGTAGTAGGTTTGGTAGAAAGTAGGGATGTGTGGAGATGTGATTGGAACTTAATCAAATATCCATGTGGGAGATATGTTAGAAGAATTTATAGAGATAGAAAATATTAATAATGGTCACCGAATTCATTTGGAAATGTCATGGTAAAACGTCATGGAGACACCCAACCATTGATTCCCAATTTAATTTTTTAATAGAAATTTAATAGTGAGGAGGCCAACGGAGGGGTAAGGAAGGCTATAAAAGGGGATCTTCTCAACATATTTATATCATCAGATTAAGAAGCAACATATCTTAATCCTTAAGTGTAGTATTTTGTGAGGTGTTTCTCCATATTTTCAAAGGGATAATTTCTTGGATGTTTTCTCTTTGAAATTGAGAGAGAGAGAGAGAGTTTTTACCCACATTTTTCCATATTAAAATCCTTCTATTTTCCTGTGGTTTTTTACCCCATTCATTTGGGGGGTTTTCCACATTGCATCTAGTGTTTTTCCACACGTTTTCACATTATTTCTATCTCTAAATTATCATTAAATTGATTGGAATATTATTTACAATCCTAAATTTTTTTTCTAAATGATGACATCACTTCAGTTCTATAGTAACTAGTCGAAGTCTATTGTAAACAAATTTCAATCACCATCTCTTTCTAAGTACCACTTTTCACCACCCACGACTATGTTTTCTTATTAAAACATGCTCGCATGAGGCCTTGACATGAACATATTTCTTATCCTAAATACCAAATATATGAGAAATATATATCTAATATATCCCCTCTAATTACAAAAATAAGAAAATGATATAAAATTATATTATATTAATTTAAAAAACATAAATAAACACTAACCACAATTAGCTACTATCTCTCACCAGCAAACTGCCCAATACTACTATCTGTGTATATCATCTTGAAAACAACAAAAAATGTAATAAATGGTTCAACCACAAACAATAATAATTTATCATATATATATATCATAATAAATAATAATATTTACCAACTTTAGATGATTTATTCTAAAAGTACGACTCTCAACTCTATGTGTGACATCCTACCAGCCTCAATTATATTTAAATGGTAGGCTTTTGAAAGTATCTTCTATCCAGTAAGTGAAAAATATAAATGAATTATAGGTGGGGAAACTACCACAAAAATAGGTTTTCATAGAAACACCCTTTTTTAACTCTAAAAAATGCTGATAAAGGGGGTACCTTTATCAATTCTTTTTTTAGCACTGATAAAGGTACCTCCTTTATCATTGATTTTTTGTATTGTTAAAGGGACCTCCATTATTAGTACTGATAAAGGGTATATTTCAAAAAAATATTAAAAAATATACTAATATATTAATATATAAATATATTGATACTGATATAAATATAATATATATATTTTTAAATATGTTTTACATAAGTATAGGTAGACATTTACACCTAATATATAATATGTTTAGAGAAAATAGCATATAAAATATTTTTTAAAGAATATTAATAATTAATAATTTTCTAATTCTTATCAATTAGTAATCATTTAATAAAAAATTGTAGACCCAAAAAAATCAAAAATAGAATAAATGATCTAAAATAAGTTGAAAACATTACTCAAACATCAAACAATGATAAATTTGGAACCATGTGTCTTTTTGATCTCTACTACATATCAAATAGAAGCCTATGGTGAAAAATGAACTTTTCTTCCTCCTACTTCATACACTATTTCTAGGCAGGAGAGATACCAGTTTTTCAACTTCTTGAATGACATAATGGTTCTAGAGGGGTATTAACTGTATAGACAGAATATTGTTTCAATAATAGATTTAATTTTAAAGGTTGTAAAATCACATGACTTTCATGTTTTACTGTGAGATCTAATTCCTATAGCTTTACGCTGCATTTTTTCCAAGAATGTCCTTTATAAATTAACCATGTTTTGTTTCTATTACAAAGCTATGTGCAGTAAAGTTATGGATTTGGTGAAATTGAAAACTATGGAATGAGAAATTATTATCATATTATGTGATTTAGAAATGATCTTCCTACTAGTATTCATTTATATAATGGTTCATTTGATGGTTCACTTAGTGATAGATATTAGACTATGTGGTCCTACACACTATAGATGGATGTACCCCATTGAATGATGTATACAGATTTTAAATGGGTATATAAAAAGTAAAATTTGATCATAGGGTTATACTGATGATTTTTATATTTTTCAGGAATCCATTTAATTATGTACCAAATTCATTTCAGGTGTGTAAAGCATTGGTCTACTGAAATCTCATCACACTAGGTGGCTAGCGGGTGAGGAATTTCTAGAAGAGATGTAGTCACAATTAATATTGTAGGTCATGAGTATGCCAACCTTTAAATTTTGAATATAGTTTTGGGGGTTTCCCCATATGTTAAAACCCACAAAGAAATACTTAGGAATTTGAATTCATCAAGGCCTAAAATATGGATATCAAATACACTTAATCAAGCGTTTATAGAATGGTTTTGAGACAATATTTTTAACGATTCAGATGAAAATACTAATTCAATATCAGAACAACATTGATGGTTATCTAGAGTACCATGTGTGTATGCATTATCTTACAATGGTTATGTAATTAAGGGTTATATGTTCTATACAAATAGACATGATGAATACAATACCGTTAAAAATAGTGAGGTAACACTTATGGCTGAAGTGATGCATATTTCCGGTACTAAGGACAAAAATCCAATTGACGTGAATATTTCATACATTGGCATCATCAAAAAAATATGGGAGTTGGATTATACAACATTCCATGTGCTGGTTTTTCAATTATAGTGGGTTGATAACATAAAATAAGGAAAAATATAAAATTTTGGATTAATGATGTTCTACTTCAGTATGGAAGGGTGAAAAGATGAACCATTTATAATGAAATCATAGGAAGTAAAATTATTTTATGTTCTAGATACCACAAACTGAATGTGGTCAATTGTTATGTTATCGACCAAAACCAATGAAGGGTCAGATGAAAATTCAACTGACGGTGAAACTTTAATTATGACATCATAATCATTTCATAGAGGTCCTAATGTATATGGCGTTTTCTTCATCAGAGGAGACAAAAATGAAGGGACTTGAATAGTCGATATAGGCGTCAAATCTCTTCAGCCATTAAAAAAAGAGAGTTTAATGACTAGGTTATTTTTTCAATATACATTGTGTTACCTCATGTTATTATATGTTTTTTGTTTTATTAACATAATAAAAATTAAATGATAAACAACTTATGTAGATAATGAATTATGCACATGCTGGATTCTTGGTTGTTAATAATAGTCCAAGGGTTCCCTCATGTTTTGGTTTTTTACACGGGTGTGGGTTATTTCATTGGTGAGGCGGATGAGCCCATAAGGGGCGATGCCTTCTTAGTGTTTCCCCTATCTCTGTCTCTTCTTCTCGCCTCAGATCGACATCACCGCTCTCCAAGGTTCTCCATCACAGTGTTTTTGGGGCGACGATTCCTCTTCCAGGCGTGGCATTGAGGTACCTCTGTGGGCGAGGCCGTCTGGGATTTTCCCACCGTTTGCTGGCCTGTTCTTTTGGAAGTACACTGATGATAGCGTTCGTAGATCCAGCTCCTCCTGGATAGAGGTCGACGCTTCGATTCTGTTTTGGCTGGGGGCACGTGCGACGGTTTGATGTGGATTCCGGGTGAGTTTGCGAAGGCGGAAACATGATCTGGCTCTGAATTGCAACTAGGCGTCGTGACTGTCTTTGTGGTTTTTTTCTTATTTTTGATTTTCTGCCCTTTTGATTTCTCTGTGGGTGTGGTAGAGCCCTGTTTGGAGCATGGTGATTTTGGGTTCTCGTTTTTTGGTTCGTTCGGATCCGACGTTGTTGCAGCAACGACATGGACTAGATGCATTGGGGTTTCTTAGTGAATTTTAATTGCGAATTTCAATTTTAGTGATGAGTTTCCTTCTGTTTTCATCCACCATTTGTGTGTGATGGTATGATTTGGGTGGAGGACCATCTGTTGGTGATGGAATTCATGGTTTTCTTGACCGATGAACGATTCAGTATGGGGTCTTGGATTGGGTGTGTTTGAGGTTATATGTGTTAGTTGATATGGTTATTTTGGATTTTGGATTTTGGATTGTGGATTGTGGATTGTGGGTGATTGGTTTCATGTCTGTATGTTCTCACTAACCTAAAAAGTGACTTATTTCAAAATCAAAAAAATATGTTTGAGTCAGAATTATGCACATGCTGGTGCTCCCAATACTGAGGAATAGTATGTCTTTCAACCTATTCCTACTTTCATTGTAGAGGAACAATGAACTTCTTCATGTGCTCTAATCCCAACCCCATGGAATGATAGCTTTTTCAATCTATTTTTGGCCACAGTGTTGAGGTTCAACAATGATCTTCACATGCTGATGCTACTTCTCCAGAGAAACAACATATTGTTGATGTTGAATCTAAGGAAATGTTAGGTGATGAAGGACCAGTGATTAAGAAAAAAAAAGGTGCTCTATATTTTTGTGGTGTTAGCAAAAATCAAAAAGAAAAAATTAAAGGCATCAAATATGAGGTCAGATGGAATGCACGAGGCCTACATGTTAACTCCAACAAGGTCATTTTTAGTAGATATATTGGAATCATAACACGGTTATGCATGCCAAATGGTGTAGTTTTGAGGCACCATGTTGTTCCAGCGCTTAAGACACTGATGTGGGAAGAGATTACAGTAACAATATGATATCATTTCTTTATGTTACTAAAAAATAAAATAATGAAACAATTAATTATTTTTCACTACCCCTTGAAGATTTCATTTATATTAGATAAGACCCATAATAAATATGTATTAATTCTTTATATAAAGATTCATAGAGGATTTCACACAATTCTACCGAGTCATCATCTAAAATAAGCCGAAGGGAAAATAAACCCACACCAACTACTTATTTATGCACACCTCATAACCGAATAATCATGAGAATTTTTTACCAAACTTCATATCGATGTGTATTTTCACTATGGCTAGTAATATATTGTTTGAAAATTAATATATTCATTACTTTTAGTGAAATATTTTTATTTATTAAATATAAACTAAGTGTTGAAAATAATGGAGGGGTAGAAAAATCAACATACATGTACTATAAAGCAAGCATGGGGTACGATTTACTTGAAAAAAATGTTACACATTTTAAATCTACCGTACCACTTTTATATGACATGAAAGGAAAAAAAAATATGATCCTCTATGTATATGCAGATTGATGAATCCAAATCTAAATCCACATCCAAATATACCATGTGTTGTTGAAAGAGGCATGTGATAATAAATATGGGATACTAAAATATGAAAATACATAAAAAGGGTGGGAAACATATATAATTATGAAATATTAAAAATTTGTTTTTCTTTAAATCGAAATTACATAAAAATCATTACTAATTTTCCTATATTTTCTATCCAGCTTAGTCACATGAATCATCAACACCTATATCAGATGAACACCCACTATCAATGTCCTTATAGTGGATAGAACAATATGGTCACATCAGAGGTGTGGGTTTTTGGGTGACAACACAAACATATTTTGATAAAAAAACAAGAGGAGGATAAAGATGAAGAAATGAAATAGATGAATAAAATACTTGATACACTTTAATAAAAATTCCAATAGAAGAGAGTGTTAGTAGAAACTATTATAGAGAGAAGCGATGAGAAAAAAGAACTCAAGTATAACAGTTACCTGAATATCCCTCCCCACACCAACCATCTTGGAGATGAGCCATTTCCCTAAAAAAGATGTATTGGAAAAAGTAATCATTGTTCTAATAATTGTTTCTATAAAATGTGAATCATATAGACACTAAAACCTTTACGCTGCTAATATTATACAGGGTGATAAGGACAGTGATTTATATCTATGGACACCCACCGATCACCTTCTAGTGAGGGCTACAATGTTCAATATCCAAAATGATGTGCTAATCAATAGACCACATCTAATAGGTCTTGTAATAGTGTCGACTAGTGTAGCCCATGATCTGAGCGCTGATAAACCTATTCCAATTGATGAGGAAGATATTCATAAGGTTGACCAACTATTGGAACATTCATTTCATAGCCGTCAAATATTGTAAATAAAATATGTCGACAAGGAGGTATTCATTTCCTATTTATTTTTCATGATAAACATTTAATAATTAATGAATAAAGGAATGAACTGTTGAATGATGTTAGAAATGGACAAAGGGATGGGGTTGAAATGAAAGTTAGACTCAAAACCATTTAAAGGATCAGCCAACTGATTGAAAATATCTTCCAAAAGCACATTTACCCCACCCATTTAATATCCACATTTACTAACATTAAAGTTTTATGCGGATACAAAGTTACAAAGTTCTAGTAGTCACATAGTTGATTTTGATGAAAAAATTTGTGGGCAGGATTTTACTGACTACATTTATTCTAATAATGTACATGAAATCATCAACTATGAATGGATGGGTGCCTCAATTATAAATGTATACCTGAGGTACGTTTTCGTGATTTAATTTTACAAAATATGGTATACCATGTTAATTATGAATAAGTATATTTCATATTTTTTGTAGGCATATATATCAATACCAATTCAATGGATATATTGATAAAAAATTGGACTCGTTAGTCCTCACATCATATCTACATACCAAAAAAAGAATCGAAACAAATGAATGATATAGTGGCAAATCTGGGAAAATCGTTTGAAAGAAAACATGGGGAGGAAATAATATTATTAATATAAATGATGTCGAGATGAAATGCTACAATTTAATCATATTTAATATATTTTCCATTTAATTAATTACTTATTCCATTTTTTTTGTTTTTAAAAAATTCTAGATTCTCATTACAAACAATTTGGATACTCTAAATATTTATTTGTTGGATTCACTACATAGATTACCAACAAACTGACCACACATGATAACATTTTTTAATTTGTAATACACTACATCAAACATTTTTGAACTAAACATATAGTTATATAATTATATTATTTTTTTAATTATGATTCTATTATTATAGGGCGGTGTTTAAATATCATGAAAATCATTGAATGAGGACAAGCAATACGCACAAGGACCCATACAAGTACTACAACTGGATATTTATCAAGGTATATATAATAATATTTAACTATCCAAACACATATAAAAAAATTTCTTATTTTTATCAATGTTTCTACAATGTATAAAATAAAAAAATGGAAAATATTTGGGTTATTATGTTGGTAAATTTATGAGAGAGATCATATTCCATCAAAAAACACACCCCTGAAGAGGTATTTTCAATGTTAATTACTACTTTATTTAAAATATTTATTAATCTTTTGTGTATTTATATTTTTCCAGTACTATTATGACGGTCAAAAAAATAATATTTATAATACGATATTATTTTTCTTAGAAACAATTGGGCATCATACCTGATCATGGAATCTATACAAATTGAATGAAGATGTGACTTCTATAGAAGTAATGGATTGTTTCATATTTAAGTTTAATTTATTTCTTTTTATTATTACCCTCATAAGAATATTTTTTCTTATACTAGAGGATTCCTTAGAATTTAGGATTATTTTGAGTCTTTGGGACATGTAGGAATCAAAAACACCTCCATCTAACATATGACGTGATCAGTATGACTCAATGTGTGTCTTTTTATTTAAAATTGACATTAATATTAGTACAATATAAAAATCACAAACTCAAAACCAAAAAAAAAAGTAATTCAAATTGTTTTTGTACTTTAGTATAATGATTTATATGTTATTTAAGATGTGTAGGAATCAGCCAAACAACAATCCAAAAAAAGGTGTGACCAGTTTGACTAAGAGTGTCTGTTATCAGTTTTAAATCAAGATTTTACTTCAAAATATGTCACTCACTAAAAATTGAAAAAACACACTCAGATTGTCATACTAATTTAGTTAATGGATTCATAAACAATTTTTTAAATGTAGGAATTGTACTCATTTCAAACTGATAAAAGATGTGACTGGTATAAGTTAAAGTGCATGTTTCTAGTTTATAATGAAATTTTACTAAAAGCGACAAGTTACATACTGAAAAACAATTTTTTTTTTACTATTTTAGTACTTTATTACAACTATCCATATGTAACTTGGGATGTGTAGAAATCACTTTCACCTCAATCTGATACACGGTGTGACCAGTATGACTCCATGTCCGTCTTTTTATTTTAAATTGACATTAATTTTAGTAAATATGAACAAGTGACATACTGAAAAATGAGAAAACACTTTCAGATTGTTTTAATAATTTTGGGTAAAAATTAATGAGTCATTTGGGATGTATAGGAATATTTTTCACCTCCATATGAGGAACAGTGTGACCATTATGACTATAAGAGCATCTTTTTTATTTAAAATATACATCATTTTTATTAAAATGGACATTTGACCTACTCAAAAATGAGACAACACATTTGGTTTTTTTTGATATTGTCGGAAAAAGATCCAAAAGTTAGTTGGCATGTGTATGAATTATCTGAACCACAATTTCATCATCAAAAACTCCCAAAAGTAGATATAAAATGAGCTGCACAATTTTCATCTCTACCAAAAAATGAAGAACAATAAGAATAGAATAAAGGAACCAATGATCTAATGATGATGATAATAGAACAAAAGGCATGGTTTCCAATTTCATCCTCCTCTAGAGCGTCGATAATAACCTTACAATCATATTTTACCACAAGTTGAGAGATGAAATGAATTGCATACCCTTCTAGATAGTCATGGCCACTGCTACAGGAGGAGACCAACAAGAAATTTATGATTAATGACGAACTGAAAATGTAGAGCCTACATGGTCCTAGAGAACCGCCATAAGGTCAAAAGAGCCATCAACTAGATTTGACGCATTAGTATTATGTTTGAAAATACCCTGAGGGGGATGAATCCATGTGAAGAGAGATTGATGAACACTTATTTGATAACTGATACTGAAACCCACATTTTGGCGTCGCTTATTGAGTAACCAACATTAAAACTCTCACTAACATAGTTTTAACATATCTTATCCATTAACTGATATCAAAACTCTATTAGTGTGAGTTTTAAAATGTATAATGTATAAATTAACAATCATGATGAATTCATAACATATTTTCACGTCAATTATACTCAGGAATCAATATATTTATTAACCAAATTCATTGGAAGAATATATTTATTTTTGTGTATATTTATTTCATTGTTATTTTAATTATAAATATATATATTTAAAAATAATTTATACATATTTATAAAAATAATAAAAATAATATATATATTTATTATTTAAAAATTAATTATAATATTATAATTATTTAAATATATATATATTTATTTATTACTTATAAATACTTTTTAAAAACATAATATATATATATTTGAATTATTAATAAATATATATTAATTATCAACATGCGTTTTTTAATTTAATTTATATGAATAACAATTATTTTATAATATAAATGTAATATTTTTATATAAAATAATAATATAATTTATTAAAAAAATTATGAGCGCTAAAAATTGCATGTTTCCTAGATTATGTTGTTTTGCCAAAATGATTTAATTTTTGAGATAATTGATAAAGATGACAGGGTTTGTATTTCAATGATTCATAATTGGGGCTCTTAGTGGTTGGATATTGAGGAGGCACGTCCACCTTCACCAGTTTATTCCCCACCTATCAGATGGCTCCCCCCATTTGGTGTTCTCAAACTTTATACTAATGTAGAGACCCATGGGGATGGGTTTTTTGGCCTTTGGATAGTTTTCCTGGATCACACTGGCTCTCTTATTGCGACTCATCATTCCTCAAACATTGCGGATTAGTCTCCTCATGTGGCAGAGGCCACGACTAGTTGGAAGGGTATGTTGTTCATCTTGTCTCTTGTCTGGAAGGATGTTGTGGTTGAATCTGATTGTCATGTTGTTATCAACACACTGAACGAGGATAATGGTGGAATCTAATCCTATGGTTCCATTATCTAGTTCTTCAGATCAATGGTTCCTTTGTTCTCTTCTGGTTGTTTTCCCTTTTCTTAGAGATAGGGCAATCGAGTGGTCCATTTTTTGGCTACTTTTGGGAATCATTGGGGGTCTAATTGAAGGATTTTGTCATTTCATCTAGAATTATGTACTATGCCTTTAGTTGATATCTAATGTTTTCATATTGTCTTTTTGAAAAAAATAAAGGCCCCCTTTATAAGTGCTAAAGAAAGGCCTAATAAAGGTTTTCACCTTTATCGACGTTTCATTAGAACTGATAAAAGGAATATTTATCAGCACTTTTATCCAGCAATGATAAAGTCCCCCCTTTGTTCTGTGACATTTTCTTAGTGCTGATAAAACCAGATGCATCCCTTACCCTGATCCGTGGTAGTGAATGGGTGGATCTGCCGCGTGTTGCCGACATCAACTTTAACTACGGTTTAAACTGCCACCAAATCAAAAAATAACCAGTCCTAAATGATGATTTTCTAGTAGTGGATACATAACTCATTTATGATGTGTTGGAATTGACTCCAAGTCAATCAGATATATGACGTGACTAGTATGACTGAAATTTTGTGTATTCATTATAAGAGGGACATTTTAGTTTAATGATATAATTATTGACAATTAATTAAATAATTAAGAAAATTAATAACCGATGATATCATTAATATATTTAGTAACTATTAATATAATTTATAGAGATAATTAATTAACATTTTAATTAATAATTCATAATAAAATTATTAATAAAAATTTAAAATTTTAATAAATAATTAATTTAAAATTTTCAATATAATAAATTAAAATCAAATTAGTATTATAGCTTATAACATCATTAATATATATAGTAATTAAGAACATAAATTATCATATGTGAATTATATATCATTGAATATAATTTTTTTTATGAACTGTTACTAAGATAAACAATGTTTTTATTGGGTGTAAAAACCTTTGTACAAAGGTCGATCATCGGAGAAAGCCTACTAAAATAAATAAACCATAATTTTTTTAAAAAAACCACAGTAATTGTGTCGAAAATTTACTCAAAATTATATATAAATCCATAAATTTTATAACAAAAAATTATTTGAAAACAAATATAGATTTATAAATAAAAATGTAATTTTTTGTAATAATATGTGTTATAATTTATTTAAAATATTATATTAATGAATAAATTAAAAAATTGTAAATTAATTTATTTTATTAGTTTTCAGTTATTAAAATTAATAATGAAGACAAATGAAATATATTATTAACCAAATAAATTTTTACTAATGAATACTCATTTTAGTATAACCCTTTAGTTCTTTTTTATTCAATTTTCAAATAATAGTTCTGTTAACCACCTATTTGACCACCCGTTCGGGGTAATCTCTACAAAAATATATTTCCATTTATGAATGGTTAGATAAAAAATCAAAAGATTGAAAATACATACATACATACAAACATATATATATACTAAATGTTGTATAATGGTTGATACTAGTCAATGTTAGATTATTTAATTAAAATCAACATTAAATATTATATGCGAGTCAAATATTCCCAAAATAAATTATACATTATTAAATTAAAATTGATCAAAATTATTAAAATATACAACATTGATAATTAGGTTTAAAATGATCATTAAAAATCACCCTACATTATGGATTTCGACACGTCAAGCATGCATGAAATTTGGGATAATCGAATCGTAACTGATTTTATTTTTTCAAACCCAAATACATATATAAACCATTTATTTTTTAAAACACTATTTTTAATTATATTCTATTATATTTTGAAATGATATTTTAACTACCCAAACCGGATTAATTAAAGAGAAATATATTATTTTTAATTTTAAAATTTATTTATAAATCAAAAAACAATTGATATCAATGAAAACTAATAAATTTTATAATTTTATTAACATTTTAAAATAAATTGTTATTCACTTTATAACAATTAATATAATTAGATTAGAATTTAGATTTCTTTTATAATTTTAATATGAACAATACTCAAAATACATAAATAAATTAAATAGTTTTACTATCTTTTTAATATTCAGTTAATAAATTGATTAAAAATAAATAAATAGGGTTGGGTAATTCATTGGTATTAATTGGAATTATAAATAAAAGATTTTTGTATCCCAACTTTCTTGGTATTAGGAGGGATGTTTAAGGAGGTAAAGGCCAAAATAAAGGATGATGGTACTATATAAGGGTGGAGGCTGTGTTTTCAAACTACAAGCCTCAGACTGGAATTTCCCTCTTCTCTGAAACCCCTCACCGCCTGATGACGAAGATGAATATTTTCAATAGATGGATTATTGGAACCCGATGGAAGTCATGTTTTGGTGGAATATCATTAGAAAAGTTCAAAATTCTGGAGTAGTTGCCTGGAGTCCCAGGACCCATGATGAAGCTGAAAATGAGGTCTTCAATAGAAGAGGTTATCACCAACGCACCGATATTATCCCAATGGATAATAGAGGAAGACTACACGGGACCCAGTCCATCTATCCCCTTCTCCTAGGAACACTTCCCTAGGGTACCTAAGCAAGAAGTTCCAAAACTGACCCAAACCTGACACCGACACAGGAGAACCCTGGGGTGACGGCACATGTGGATTCCTATTATGGTGGGAAGTGTCCAGTTGTTCTATTCGCCTGGGAACATGCCCAAGGGGGACCCAATCTAGGGGATCACGAATGCACCCCAACTCTTACACATGAAATCTCTACTCCCCTGGGGAACCCAAGTGAGGGGATCCCTAATTTACCCCAACTCCCCCTGGGAAACCCATATATGGTAAAGTCTTATCCAATGGGCGGCATTTTTGAGAATGGTTACAATGGAGGGAGGTGTCCAGTCCTCCCATTCGCCTCAGAGCACTTCGGCGGGGTGACCAAGGAGATCTGGAAGCCATACCAATCCAAGAGCTCATGGTGGAGGTGGAACACAGTTGAGTCGGGATATGGATGTGTAGATGTGCAGGGTGGAGCACGGTACAGTCACTCCGGGAGGTCCTTGTGGAGGCGGAACACGGTTGAGGCATGATGTGGATGTGTAGGCATATAGGGAGGAGCACAATACAGTCGCTCTGGGAGGTTATGGTGGAGATAAAACAAGGTTGAGGTGAGATATGGAGGTTCCGATGTGCGGGACAGTCATGGCGGGGCAGAGTGTAGTCGTGGTGTGCAGTCATATCTGAGGCGGAATATGGTCGAGGCGGGGACGCTTTGTGACTGAAATTCATTAGTGCATTCATGGTGTGGGGATTTTATTTTAATATCCCATAAAAAAACCAATTATATAATATTTTTGTTGATTAATATCAATTTTTTATTTTTTTATTGTATAAATAATGAAAATAATGTTACTAATAAAACATTATTTAATATGAATTTCAATTTTAAATTATATATTATATATGTAAAAATATTCCGATATGTTATTTATATAGTTCATATCACAATGTTATAATATTTATATATTAGTATAAAAATAATGGCTTATGAAATAAGTTTTTTACGACAAATTCCCACCGAAAAAAGTTAATTGTGATAGGAATTCATCACAACAAACCATCATGGGAAATCAGGTCGTAAATAATAGAAATTGTGAAGGGAATTGGAAATTAACCTTAGGGTGATACTATTTATGACAAAACTATTTAGCTATCACAAATATTATTTACGATCGAAATTTTTTTCATTGAACATTATTTTATTCAAGATTATTTGCAATGGAATTACAAAAAAAGTTAATTTTATAAATAAATAATTAAAAATATTAACATATAAAATATATTTCTCAATAAATAAGACTTATCTAAATAAAAAATAATATACATGTTATTTAAAACACAAATATATGAATATTTATATACCTATATAATGTGTGTATGTATATATATATATTAGTATGTGTTTGTATGGACAAACTAATATATATTATCTATCTATTATAACATAGGAATATACAAAAAAGTTAATTTTATAGATAAATAATTAAACATATTTATATATAAAATATATTTATCTATATATAAGCCTTATCTAAATACAAACTAATATCCATTTTATTTAAAACACAAATATATGAATATTTATATACCTATATAATGTGTGTGTGTGTGTGTCTATATATATATATATTAGAATGTGTTAAAAACTGATATATATTATCTATATATCCTAAAAAAGTAATATTCATATTAAGATATAATATATGTGAATATATGTAATTGTGTATAATTTAAATTACAGATGCACATAATATATATATATATATATGTTGTATATATGTATTTATTTATTTGTTTGATTATTTATACACACACACAAAAAATATTATAAATGTATTTAAAAATAATATTATCTATATATTAATACATAAATAAATAAAAAAATAGAAAAATATAACTATATATATATAGATACATATAAATATAAATATATAAATATAACTAACTATATAAATATTTAAAACAAATATATATATGAAATTTCTATGTGAGATTTTTATTTTTAGCATCACTTTAGATACAAAATTACCTCTTCATATTTATTAATTCTCCCAAAAACAAAATATTAATTTCATATTATATATGACATATCATAGCCATCAAACTTAATTTAAACAACTATTAATAATCAATAAATTATTTTTTAAAAAATTAATAATGTTAAAATATTTATCCAATAACTTATTAATTATTTTGTGACTAGCAGCGTGGTTTTTGTGAACATCGTTCACACACTCCAGGACCCGTTTTTTTAAAATATTTTGACTTATCCCATATCTACAAATCAACAACATTTTTTCCTTTTAAAAAATTCACCATGAAATCATTTTTTTTAAATAAATTAAAGTGAATGAAAACAAAGTCCATTACTACGTTTTTAGAAAATAATAAAAAAATTATTCCTTCGAAAAACCATAAAAAAGTATAGTTTGTTAAAAAAATAATATCCCCATTTCACTTAAAAATCATAGTTTCTTATTTTTTACGTTAAAAAAATTATATTTCCTCAAAATAAAATCACGCAATTACAAATTAAAAACAAATATACTTTAATTAAAAAATAAAAATAAAATAAAAAAATAAGCCTTTGCTAAAAAATAAATATATAACCATAATTATAAAGTAATTATGAAGGGAAAAAGAAGAAGTTTTCTCTTTTAACTTTAATTTTTTTAATTGAAATTTTTTTTTGGTTGAAAGGATAAGAGTGATTTTTTGATATTTTAAATTTAATATAGGATCAATTAAAAAATGGAAAATTCTTTAATTATCACAATATAAACGAATAAAATTCATTTTTAATTTCCAAATACATCATAAAAAACGAATATTTAATTTTTATTTTTTAAAATAATATAATTAATTTTAATTATTTTTTTTTAATTTGAAACATGGGATATTTTTTAATTTTATAGTTGATTTATAGTTTTTTATAAAATATTTTTAAATTTGGAATATATTTTTTTATTACATCTAATGGAAATGGTATTTTTTTACTAATTTATTATAAATGAAATTTAGTTTTTTGTTTTTTTAAGCAAAATAATTAAATAATTTTATTTTTTAAGTGAATTTTTGATTTATTTTAATTTTTTTATTTGAATTTTATTAATGAAAAATGAGTTTTTATATTTTTTAATAAAAATGAAGTTTTTATAATTGAAAGAGAATTTTGGTTGAATATATCTTTATGAAAAATAGTTTTGGACTTATTTTTTACTCTTTAAATTATTTATGGGAAATATGAATTTTCTTCTTAATTTTAATAACATTAAAAATAATTGTCTATTTTTTAAAAAACTGATCACCACTCCAGCATGAAATCCATGGTGATATATGGTTGTAATCCCATTATATCCTGAATTTTCTTCCTCCCTCATCTAGTGACGCAACATGTACTCATTGGTTTTACGACCACAATGTCTTCAAAACCATTTCATTTTATGCGTGTATAGGGATATCATTTTCACTACAAAAAATTTGAATTTCCACAACCATAGATAGACCTTATAACACCGCACAAAGAGATTGAATGGCACTAAAAAAATTTCCTCGTCAACGTCCGTAAAATGAGGACCCATTTATTAATGATTTTACTTAATGCTAATAAATACCCCACTATATCATTGTGTTGTTTCAATAACAACACACTTTACAAAATACAACTATATAAAAATGCACCAGTGTGAACATTCATAATTTAATTAAAATAAAATATAGATTAAAAATACAAAAAACATATTATATACATTTCAAACAATATTATTTATAATTACACTTGCATTTACTATCCATTATCATTTAATAGCATCAATGTTTAATTATCTTTTTCACCTACAACCCCCTCTCAAAAAAGTCTAATCATGGTATTAGTTGCCAAAAAAACCACCCCAACAAGAGAAAAATAATTCACCTATATAAAAAATAATTATTATGTTAACAATACAATAAATAAACTAATTAAAAATAAAAAAGAAATAATATATTTTTTAATTGTCAATTTTAAATAAAAGGACACACGTGGATCACTACCACAGAAACAACATTATGTAGGGTCACCCATTAACAACACTAGAAAATTCATTGATAAAGGGGGTACCTTTATCACTTCTAAAAAACTGCTGATAAAATGTTCTTTTAATAATTCTAAAAAGTGCTGTTAAAAGTACCCCTTTATCTGCATTTTTTAGTGTTGGTAAAGGTACCCATTTATAAACATTTATTTGCGAAGTTAAAGGGACTACCTTTATCAGCACTTTGTTAGTAGTGTTGATAAAGGGGGAGCTTTATCAGTGTTTTTTATTAACGCTGATAAATTTTATATTTCAAAAATAAATATCATATTTCATTAAAATAAACATATTTTTTTTAAATATGTTTTAGATAATGGTAAATAGACATTTACACTTAAAATATAATATATTTAGTGAAAATGGCCTATAAAATAAATTTGAATTTTTTTTATTATTTTATAACATTCTAATTATTATCGATTATCAGTCATTTATTAACCATTTGAAGAGACAAAAAAATAAGAAAAAATAAAAGATTTAAAATAAATTGAAAACGTTACTTGTATTTCAAAAGTTCATAACAGTTGATCCGAGTGTCTTTTTGAGCTCTACTACATATCAAACCAAATCTTGAAATGCGATCTACATATTATTGATAAGTATGAATCCCCTATTATGTTTTTATATACCCAAATATTCCATATAATGACATTAAAAATGAGTTTTTAGTCGATGAATCCAATTTTTTAATATTCGATGGACTTTGAACCTCGTTTATAGGGTTTTTTTTCCATTTTCAGTGGGGACTTAAATTTTCACAAGTATTACATTTATATTGATATTAATGTTTTTAAATTTTATCATTTTTCATAATTTAGTTTTATTTATAATCAAATATATAAAAATATATACATATTTTTTATATATTTACACACAATAATTTAATTTTTTAAATATGCATGTAAACATATTTACATGTAAATTATATTTATAAATATATAAAACTTATCTAAATAAAAAATAATATCCATTTTATTAAAATTGAAATGGAATAAATTATTATATACATATACAATTTCTGTATATATAATTTTTATATTTGTATAAATATATTTGTGTGTGCATTGACAAACCGATATATACATATCTATATATTTTAATATATGAATATAAATATAAATATATAATATATGTAAATAAATATATATATATATATATAACTATATTTATAGATATACCCAAATATATATAAATATATCTCTGTGTGTGTGTGTATGTATGTATGTATTTATAAACATGCATTCACACACACAAAACATATTTTATATATGTATTAATATATATATATATATATGGATAAATAAATATTAATAAATAAATACAAATATATAGATGTATCATAAAATACAGTAGAAAACGATATAGGGGAGTGAAAAAGGAGTGAGATTATGAGGGGGAGGTCTCAGTTTTGGAACCCAGTAAAGTCAAGGGTGTGCACGGGTGGGTGATGCAGGTCCATAGCACTACTAAATTGTGGGGGGGTTTCTATACCTGTTAAAGGGGTGGTAATGCTAGACTAGAATTGTTAAAAGGGGGGATCAAGCACTGATAAAAGGGGGGAGGTCCCACCCTCCCATTTTCCGAAAAAAAAAAAATCTTTTTAAAAATTACTTTTTTGTACATTTATCAGCACTAAAAAATCATCGATAAAGGTTATTTTTTCAGCATTTTTTGAGCACTGATAAATGACCCATTTTATCACTGCTGATAAAAGGGGCCTTTATTAGCACTTTTTTAGAGATGATAAACAGAACCACCTTTTAATAGCACCGATGATAATAACAATTTTTTAATGCTGTAAATACTTGTTTTTCGGGATGTTAAAAGCCATATCTACAGAAGTGGAGTCATTCCGGTCACCCCGTTCATCGGATTGAGGTGAGGATGATTCATACACATCACAAATGTCTTGTGGAATATTGTTCTAAAATACCAAAAAATATGAATATATATTCATTTCAAATAACTGTTTATAAAAAAATTAAATTAAACTAATTGTAGGGGTCAATGGTGAGATCTGGACTCCTTATCGATGGCAGGGGTTGGTAAGAAAACACCGGGGCTAGTTGATAGGAAGGACTCTAATTAACATGGTAGCTGAAGGCAAGACTCAATCCCAGGTGTGATGGTGAGGGATAGAAACGAGGGTCAAAACTTACTTAAAGAACGTGTCGATGACCTGGGAAGATGAACCCAATCTAGTAGGGGATGATGATTTTCAGATAGGATGTTGCCATTATTAGCATGTCCATCTACCCTGATTGTCTTCCAAGTAGTTCCCAATGGATTCTATGGTTTGGGTGTCTCGGTAAGTGGTTTAATGACTATATGGATACTGTGGGGGATTTCAATCCAATTCTAATTCTATGTTTCTCTACCTTAGTCTTTCAGTCTATATGGATTTCACTTCGAGAAGATTGGATTTACTAAAATTTACAATTTTATTGTCTTTTTTTGGGCATGTTGTGTTTGGGGATTATGTCATGTAATGGGTTCGATCTTGATCCATCTTAAAATGGCTTCTAATTTTCATAATAAAGGGATTTTCCTAACCTATTCTAACAATAAATTTCACTAAAAAATAACAAAAACATAAATAAAATTTACTAAAAAATATAATCATTTATAATATAAAAAATGTTCCCAAAAAAAGAACATAATAATAGTGCCACTATGAGGGTGGGGAATTAACTACATTAGATGGAGTGAACTCCATCCCTAAACCATTTTTATGTCACCACGTATACTCCATCAACTGACCATGTTGTTGATGCTATTACAGTCGTTGATACTCCTGATGTTGTCGCTACTCTTCCTGCTCTCTAATTAATCTCTGAGTAGTATCATCCTGACCACTTAGCTTTGCATCGTACTCTACATATGTCACGACCCGTCCCCCGGGGCCCATGCAGTGACTACCCCATGCCCGCCTTCCCTAGGCTAGGGGCTGGCGACTATCACCGAAGGCGTATTTCCCTAAAACTGGGAAGGAATTGCCTTTATGACTTGTATACACACAACCAAGCACATTTCTAGATATGAACACAAGGTAAACTGAATAGTAAATAGAGTGAGTAAGTATGTAAAAGGGGCCAAAATACAAGCCCAATTGGAAAGTGCAAGAACATGGAAGGTATAAGTAAACTGGACAACTCATGTGAACACCCGCCAAGGATCCTACCTGAAGGGTAGGTACATCTCTCAAACGGTCTTCTCGGTGGAACGCCTCATCAAGGGTGCACCTCCAAGCTACTTCTAGTCCTGGTACCCTTATCCTCAGTCAGCGCTGTCCGTCGTCTGCAACCAACAGAACAAGATGCAGGCATAGACCGTGCAGGGGTGAGTATAACTATACTTAGTAGGGACCCCGAGACCCTCAAGGTCTCACAAAATCTAAAAAAGAAAAACCAAAAATCATAAAATCAACTGACAACCCTACATAGGTATATTCTGATACATATACCTAAATTATCAAGTATAAGCATCTCAATCATGAGGAAACACATAGTCCAACTCAATAGCCCAAATCTTAGATGTTCCATAATGGAAGAAATACCAAAATCGTTAGTACCACACAGGTACACCACATAGAAGAATACCACCAAGGTATCACCACGAAGGAAAAATACCACAAAGTATAGAATCAGCTCACACTAGGTATATCTAAGGTATAGTAGTAGAGATTAATAGATGTAACTACTAAATAATCTTAATCTGTTAATAGGAAGACCCATGAAGAATCCTAAATCATCATCATACACACAGAAGATTGTAGTACATCGTCAGACCCACAGAGGATCCTAGTACCTCTTCAAACCCACACAGGATCCTAGTACATCGTCAAACCCACACAGGATCCATGTACCTCGCCAGACCCACAGAGGATCCTAGTACATCGTCAGACCCACACATGATCATAGTACAACATTAGTACATTGTCAGACCCACACAAGATCCTAGTAAATCCCTAGTACATCGTAAGACCCACACATGATCCTAGTACACCATCAGTACGTTATCAGGCCCAGATAAGATCCTAGTACATCATCAGAATGTCATCAGACCCACACAGGACCCTTGTACATCGTCAGTACGTCGTCAGACCCACACAAGATCCTAGTACATCATCAGTAACTTATCATACCCAAACAGGATCCTAGTACATCGTCAGTACGCTGTCATACCCACACAAGATCCCAGTACATTGTCACAGTATGTT
Organism: Viscum album; assembly: GCA_963277665.1. NCBI lineage: Eukaryota > Viridiplantae > Streptophyta > Magnoliopsida > Santalales > Viscaceae > Viscum > Viscum album. The sequence continues at coordinate 1,169,488 of CAUJRU010000124.1, forward strand.
TTTAGACCCACACAATATCCTTTTACATCGTCACAGCTAGCTACAAGGTTCCCGCACTAAGATAACAAGTCTCTGGAAGGGTTTTCTCCTCAAGCCACTGGTCGATTATCCAACTTCACAAAGTCCCACGAAGAAGTATCTCAAAGGACTACGATGTAAATGGGGTCTCAATGCAATAGACGACGTGTCAATCAGACATCTGGTCCGTAAGTTATTGGCTCTTTAGCCCTAAGAGACTGGTTGGATTCATGCTCGATCCAACCCGGACGTACCCCATCTTTATCGAAACTCAAGTGGGGTATCCCAAAAGGACCATCTCGATCCAAGGTTTCTGGTTCCATAGATGGTTCATCATTTCGACACCGTATGAGGGAGATATGTCGAATACAAGATCCCGCAATAAAAATAATAATATTATTGGGTGTTTCATGAACCCAAGCCACGAACTAGAATTTAATATTCAATATTAGACTTAAATCGACTGTCTTAATGATAGTATCGCGTCGCCATATATTTTAAGTCAATCAGACGACCCACACATGACTTATGGAGGGTTGAAGATTTAATAATAATATATTATTATTATTATTATTTGAGCGTTTCGGGTACCCGATCCAAAAACTAGAAAACAACATCCAATATTGGACTCATAATTTTCATCTCGAAGTCAGGGTTGCACTACCGCGGATGGTTCATGAAATTGAGGTCGCACGGATAAGTTACATATTAATTAGGGTTTTAACAACCATAAATAATAATAATATTAATATATTATTATTATTTTATTTCATTGAACGTTTCTCTCTCCAATCACATTTGAGATTCACACACATGAGGGGTATCCAATTTTGGTGTGCAGAGGTCCAAATAGCGCCTTTATCTATTTTTTTATATTAATTTTATTTTATTTTATTTCATATATATTCCTTTCTCTCTCTAATCTAATTTTCTTCTTCCATGATTTTGCACCCCTGTACTCGAACCGGCAATCCGCTGCGCCTCTTCCTCGCACATGGTCTGCCTCTGCCGCACCGCCTACTCGCGCTGCCGCATAATCTGCCTCGTCGGTGGCTGAAGCTACTTGGACCCGCTTACTGCGCGCGAACCGCCTGCACCAGCCGCACCAGACCACCATACTCCAACATGTCACTCCTTCTGTGGGGTGTCTCATATTTGTTATAACCCCTATAAATCAAATGATCACATATTCACGATCCTCGGGTCAAGTGCCCCGCGTCTATATGTCGTGCTTAACAGAATATTACATTTCCAGCGACAATAAACATTTGTCCGCCTCCTTCCGCGATCCATTGCGGCTTCACTACAAGTTCGAAAAATTAAACGATCGTATATTTGCGATCCTTGCGTTGAGGACTTCACGTACATATATCGCGCTCATAAAAACTCCATGTTTCCAGCACCAATAAATATTAGGCGTTGAAGAGAGCACGAATAACACGTGAATAATAAAAACAAATAAGATCATGGTTTATGTGAGGGATGATGGCCTTGTTCATTTGGCCATCGTCATCATGAATTTAGGATATGAAGAATCATACACCCTAATACCATCCTCCCATAGATGTTTCAAATCATCAATCAATATTGAAAAGAAAAAATCAATATAATTTCTGAGTTTCTTCAGACCAGAGATCATTATACTCAACATGACATATTTTCACTTCATACAAACCTCAGGCGAGAGGTTGTAAATTACAAATAATATAGGCCATGAACTATGTGTGCTACTAATGGTTATGTATGGATTCATTCCATATGTTCACAACCCAAGTCTGAGATTTCTAATTTCATTTCCAAATGTTGGATATTGGTCATCAATTTTCTTCCATTGTGGACAATCAAATGGATGACATATTTTTCCATCACATATCCTCTCATCATCATGACATCTTATCCTTTTTGTATCATGTGAAATAGTAAATAAATGTTTCAAATGATGAATTATAGAAGGATACAGAAATACCTTGGCATGGATCTCTGTAATCTCTAAATGAGACTGTGAATTTTCATTCAACTTATACCATGATGTCCCACATTTAAGACACTCTGAAAAAAATTCACATTCCTTCCTATATATCATACAATCATTTAGACATGCATGTATTTTTCTGTATCCCAATCCCATCGGGCTTAATTTTTTCTTTGCCTTATAATGTGAATCATGAAGATCATTTCCTTTTGGAAGAATTTATTTCAATAACTATAGAAGCTCTGTAAAACTTCTGTCACTCCATCCATGTTTCACCTTCAGGTTAATCAATCTTAACACCACCGAAAAAACCGTAAAATCCATAAAACCAGGATACAGTGGTTTTTCATCATTAACATATAGACATTAAACTACCAATTCTATCTCAATATTTTGTGCTACAATATCACGAATCATTTTTTCAATTCCATCGGAGTTACCATCTTGCAAATCATCATCATCAGTAGTATGACATCCGTTCTAGTTTCACCATGACAAATACAATTGTAATAACTTGAATTAAAACCATGAAAAATCAAATGATCTTTGATCACTCTAATTTTCAACTTATTCATATTCAAACATTTCAGGAATAGATAGAAAAAAATGTCTCTGCTTGGAACAATTCTTTTAGAAAATTCCAAAAAGGCATCAAAACCTTCCTCATATTCATTACTCATTATATGTTCCATAATTCAACATTGACTCAATATAATCTAAAAAATATATAAAAATATACATCATGTTAATATAAGAAACTTTTATATTTATATGGAAAATATCATAATTTGAATGTAAAAAAATTTTGGAATATAAAACAAATATATGCTTATTTGAAAAATATGTGCATGAATATGATTTCAAAAATTAAATATAGTTAGATATAATAGTTTTATATTTATATGAAAATCATTTTAGGATTACATATATCTCATATGGATCGCGATATAACAGTATAAATTCATCTTGGATCCTTCCTTCTTAAGGTATACATAGAATAGATCTTGGTGCAACTGGATACCAAATTCACCCTTCTGTAAAAAAGAAATATGAAGTATAAATATTAAAATATGTATACATTCTCTAGTGAAAATTACACCTATCCCAACGATTTAAAACCATTAGAATAGCCCCTGAAATCGTTGGTAAAGATTATCCCAACAGTTTCACACACCATTAGGATAACCCCCCCCAAACCCCTAGACAACCCCCACCGCCCGGACACCCCCACCGCCCGGACACCCCATACCCCCTTGGATTTCCCCATCACCCATGGATATCAACCCCACCCCTAAACACCTCTACCCCATTGGAAAACCCCTCACACCCCTTGACACCACCCCCATCCCCCTGGACACCCCACCCACTTCGACAGCTCCCACCCCCTAGGCACCCCCACTCCCCTGGAGAGCCCCCCACCCCCTGGACACCCCCACCCCCTAGACACCCCCACCCCACATGGACAACCCACAACCCCCTAGACACCCCAACCCTTGGAAAACCCCCACCCCCTAAACACCACCACACCCTTGAGAAACTGTCACCCCCTGGACACCCCACCCCCTAGACACCCCACCCCTGGACACCCCTACCCCCTTGGACAACCCCCTCACCCCTTGGACAACACCCCTCCCCATGGACACCCCCAACCCCTTGGAAATCCCCATCACCCCAAGACACCACCCCACCCCCTTGGAAACCCCATTGGACACCCCATTGGACAGACCCCACACCCTGGACAACTCCCCACCCCTAGACATACCCACCCCCCTGGACACCCCCACCCCCTAGACACCCCTACCCCCTTGGCCAACCCCTCAACCCTGGATACCACCCCACCCCTTGGACACCCATACCCCCTTGGACAAACCCCTCACCCCCTAGACACCACCCCACCCCCTTGGACACCCCTTGACTTGCCCACCCCCTTGGAAAACCCCCACCCCCTAGACACCACCACCCCCTGGACACCCCCACCCCCTAGACACCCCCACCGCATGGACAACCCCCCAATACCCTGGACAGCCCCCAACCCCAGGACACCCCCACCCCGGGACACCCCCACCCCCTGGACACCCCCACCCCCTTGGACAACCCCTCACCCCTAGACACCACCCCAACCCCCTGGACACCCTCTACCCCCTTGGATAGCCCCCGCACCCCCATGGACACCACCCCACCCCTGGACACCCCTAACCCCTTAGATATCCCCCTCACCCCCTGGACAACACCCCCACCCCCTTGGACACCCCCTGGACACCACCACCTCATTGGAAAAACCCCACCCCCGAGACACCCCCACCATCTGGACAACCCCCAGCCCCTGGACACCCCTACCCCCTTGGACAACCCCCACCCTTGGACACCCCTACCCCCTTGGACAACCCCCTCACCCCCTATTCACTACCCCCCTGGACACTACCTACCCCCTTGGAAAGCCCCCTCACACCACTGCACATCATCCCCACCCCCTTTGAAACCCCCTAGATACCATGGCCTCATTGGAAAAACCCCCAATCCCTGGATATCCACCACCCCCTGGACACCCCCACCCCCTAGACACCCCCACCCCCACACACATTAATGTACATGAAAAGACACATGATAGAACACACATGGTAGCAACAAAAATCGTAGAACATGCATGATATCACTACAATTGTTCATTTTACCAGAAAAGAATATATAATGGTATAAAAGAACACAATGACACTTACCATTATATTAATAACAACGATATAATTATAACATCTCAAAATAAAAGTTTAGGGAATCGTGAAAAATAAAAAATGAAACTGAGGCGTGTGAGGCTTACTTGAGTGTTGTGAGTCAACCTGATAGATCTGGAGATAATAAAGATAATGAATGATGTTGATAAAACCAGGTTTGAGGGTACAACTGTGAAGAATCCTTTCTAGGTTTTCTGCGTGAGAGAGATGAATCGCAGGTCACCCGATAGATTAAAATATAATGACAAAATATAGGGTGTGATAAATCTTTTAAAAGCTTTATCACATTGGTTATTTAATAAAGGATGTGATAAACTATTTTGTATGTTTATAACGTTAGTTATTTAATAACCGATGTATAAAATCTTTTATCACGTCGGTTATTTTATAATCAACATGATAAATTTCCGAGAATTGATTTATCATGTCTGTTATAAAATAATTGACATGAAAAATCGCCTAGATTTGATCTTTCACGTCGGTTATGAAATAACCGATGTGATAAATCTAATCTCGGTATAATTTAAATCATTAATTTTATAACAGCTGTAAAAAACCAAGTCATTTGATTTATCATGTCGGTTATTTTATAATCGACCTGATAAACCAATTTTTACATCTTTACACGTCGGTTATATCGAACCGATGTGAAAAATGCAGATGTGTGAAACGTTTTCTTCCACTATTGTGCATATCATAGATCATAATCATGATTCATGGATCAAATCATGGAATTTCAGAAGACATGATTATTAATGTATCAAAGAATATTATAAACTAAAAACATACACTTTGAGTCATACTGAGCACACTGTGTATCAAATTTATGTGCGTTTGATTGATATGCAGCTGATTAGTACACTTTTTAGGAAAATATTCATGATATATATTTTAGGATGTCATACTATGCATTAGAATACTAATAATTCTTACTTTTCTTTCAACATGTTAACTCTTTTCTGGCTTTATGGAGATAGCTGAAAGGAAAATATGACTTCCCAAAATATCTGTAAAATAAATAAATATGAATTAGATAAATATGATAAATAAAATAACATACAATTAGTTGATAAAATTAAGAAAAAATTAATTAAATGAATAGGTTTTAGGAATTCACATTTATATATTATTGACCCATTTCTTTGTTTTCATTATCTCAATTACATATTCGAAGTCCAATCTCTCATGACCATGAGAATATTTGAACAATCCGCCCCGACTTGAACAAAGGAATCCACCTGTATAAAAAAATTCTTACGTGAGTAATATTAAAAATATGTAAATTATAAAAAAATATGAAAAAAACCAGTACTTATATGGAAGTCAAATATTAATGCTATTTGTGTGCATTATTCCATCAGTAATGCTTCCCATTCGTTTGTGAGAACATCTATATCACCTTTAAAATATGAGTCTTTTGGACAATCATTCTAGTTCTTCAAAAATTTAAATACACAAAAGATTAATAAATATATTAAATGGAATAGTGTTTATCATTGAAAATACCTCTTCATTGATACTAGTGTTTCACGGAATATGATCAATCTCATAAATTTACAAACATAATAACAACAATCTTTTACATTGGTTTGTTCTAGACACTTCTAAAACATTTAGTAGAATAAGTAATTTGTTTTGATATGTGTTTGGATAGTGAAATCTTAATATATATACCCTGATACTTATCCAATCATAGAACGTTTCTTATTCCTTGGGCTTAGTCATTGGCCTCATTTAGTGTTTTTCATGATAGTGATGCACCAATATATCATAACAGAATTCTCATTAAATTATAATATAAATTATACAACATGATGATTAGTTTTAAAATGTTGTATTCAGTGCATTAAAAATTCTAAAAAACCATTATGTGTGGATTGTTTTTTGGATATCCATGAATTGAATCTAGGAAATAATTCTTTAGTGTATCCAAATTTACTGAAATGAGAATCCAATTATATCAAAAAAACACAAAAGGGAATAAGCGTTGAAAGAAATGAAAATAAATTTCATATGATTAAATTGTATTTTCTAACCCCTACATGACAGGTAATAAATATAGTTTTTCATCTGAAATTTATCATCCAAAAGATTTGATTAGACCTTCCACTATTTCATCCTTTTTTGGGTCCTATTTTTTCTTGTTCTATAGAGGTGATGTGATGACTAATGAGTAAGAACTTTTTTTCATGGAAAAATCCCTTCAATGTTTTTCATATATAATCCTACCAAAAATATGAAATGGATTTAGTCATAATTAAAACAGTATATCAGCTTTTTGAAAATGAAATCATGGAGAAATACCTCATGTATACATTTACAAATGAGGCACCCATCCAATAATAGTTGAGGATTTTAGTTACACTCTTAACAACTATGAAATCCTGATCTTTCTCTATGTACATATTTTATTCGAATTCAACTATGTCATTGCAACCATATTTTAACATTCTATACACATGAACCTTGAGTGAAGTAAATGTGGATATTGAACGAGCAGGGTAATGGTGTTTTTGGTATAACTTTTTGATTAGTTTCTCAATCCTTTCGATGGGTTTGATGTGGTTTTTTATTTCATCTTCTTCTCTTTGTCCATATATAATAAAATTCATTATTTTAGATATATTTTCATTATTTGTAAATTTTTTATCTTGAAAAGTAAAATGGAAATGAATACCTATATATCAGTATGTTTTTTACAAGATGTGATAGCTATGTGATGAATTTTCCATCAATTTTATCAACTGTATTACTATTATCATCATGAATTGGAATAGGTAGCTCGACATTTGACTCATGGGATACACTAATAGAAACTCACACATGTCATGTTGGATGTGGTTTGTTATATAGAAATCCATTTCAAAAATTTAACAGCATATCCCATGCCAAAAGGTGTTGGTTAGGTATTAATAGATATAAATAATAGCCATTATCACCCTGGAGAATATCCATATAAGAAAGGTATCTTTATATATATGATTCACATGTCACAGAAACATTTATTATAGCATTGATTACCACTTCTAAGACATCTCTTTGAGTGTAATCACTAGCCTCATAGTTGGTGGGGGTGGTGAGGGATCTCCTTGTGGTGGTTGTTCTTGAGTTTCTTATTCTATTTTCCTCTCCCTCATTAATGTTTCCATTATCTCTATATTCCATTAGAATTGTCCTTAAAGGGTGGATATTCTTTCTCTCATCTATTTTGATATTTCTCTTTGATCATCCTCTTGTTTTTTCTCAAAATATATTCCGAGCGTCACCCTAAAACCCAAACCTCTAACATGACCACACTGTTATGGCTACTTCAAGGCCACCAAAATTTTGTGTTCATATGAAACATGTATTCCTAATTCTTGTGAAAATTTCAGATATAAAATATAGAAAAATTAGTGATCATTTTTTTAAGATTTATTTAAAGAAAAAAAATTATTATATAATAATTACACATGTTTCCCACACATTTATGTGTTTTCATTTATTAGTATCACGTATTTATTTTACGTGCCTCCTTCCATAGCACACAACATGGGATGGATGTGGTTTTTCATTTCATATCCTAAATCTGAATATTAATAGATGAACATAATTGTGGCGTTGTTTCATGTCACATAAAAGTGTTACACTTGACTTAAAATATGTACCAATTTTTTTTCTAGTGAAGTGTGCACCATCTTTACTTTAAAGTAGGTGTGTGTTGGTTTTTTTGCTCGTTCTTTATTTCCATCACTCATTTTCTATTTCATTAATAAAAAATTACCAATCAAAATGATGAATAAACGCATCATCAACCAATGTATTACTGACCACAATATACATGAAAATACACATCTTCACGATGTTCAATAAATGCACCCCATGCTTCTTGGGTTATCCAGTGTTCATAGATAACTGATGGGTGCATGTTTATTTTCACTTCATCATAATTTAGATGATGTATTGTTAGAATTGTTTGAAATCCTTTATGAATCCTTATAGTAAGAATTAACACATACTTATTTTGGGATTCAAATAATATAATTTCCCTCTACAATGGATGATGAAGTGTATGTTAATGATTTATTATTTTATTTTTTATGTAAAATAAAGAAATGATATAATAATTTTATGATAATATCTTCGTACATTAGTGCCTTCATCCCATGAACAACTTGGTACCACGAATATCAGAATGCATTACTGAGTTATGATTCCAATATAAATACTGAACATGGCCTTATTGGGGTAAACATGCTGACCCTGTGCATTCTATCCCACCTCAAATTTGATGCCTTTGACTTTCAGCTTAATAATTTCTTCTAACACCATGAAACTAAGGTGATCCTTTTTTAGGGAAACCGGTCCTTCATCACCTACCACTTCCTTGGAATCATCATTTTCAATATTTTCTTCTAGAGACATAGAATTGACATGTGCAGATGGCCATTGTACCTCTGCACTGGGAGCAATAGTAGGTTGAGAAACCTATTGTTCATTAGGTTTGGGAGCACCAACATGTGTATAAGGTCTTTCCTATGCACTACAAGAGTAATCTGGTTGAGAGACCTGTTGTTCCTTAGGATTGGAAGAACAAACACGTGTAGAATTCATTATCTACTGAAATGTTTTAATATTTAATTTAGAGTACATAAATATAGATTTAAATGGGTAATAACATGAGGTAACATGATGTATATTCCAAAAAAAATGTAACCTGAAGATTGAACACTATTTTTTTAAGGATGAAGGGATTTTAACCATATATATATTTTACAAATCCCGTCATTGTGGTCTCCCCTCTCATACAAAACTCCATCAAGATTGGGACCACTAAGAAATTATTGCAATGTCCAAATGAAATGGTCAACAATGGTTGAATTTTAATCTGACTATTCAGTGGTTTTGTTCGATAACAAAAAAATTGACCACTTTCAATTTGAGGGATCTGCTATATAAAATACATATACATCCTATAATTCCATTTTAAATGGTTTTTATTTTTAAAGTTCCTTACTAAAATCAAATTTCATGAATCCCAATTCATCTATATTAATTGAAATCCTCTTATTACCCCACTTGAATTGAAAAAATAAGCACTGGTAATTTTTTATACTCCAACTCCCATTTTTTTGGAGATGCCAAATTATGAAATATTCTAATAAATTTGAATTTTTTCCAAGTACCAGATACATGCATCGCTTCATACATGAGTTTAACTCCACTATTTCTCATGGTACCATCTTCATCATGATTATTTTTATAGAACATATATCCATTAATTACATACCAATTTTAAGATAATACATTCACCCTTGGTCCTCCAACTATCTATTGAATTCATTATGAAATTGAATTAGGATTTTCATCTAAATATTTAAAAATATAGTCCCAAATATAAACATATAATGTGTTGATTATGTGTGTTTGATATCCATATTTAATACCTTGATGGATTCAAATTCCCAATAATTTCTTTTTGGGTATCATCATATAGGGAAACCTCCAAAAAGATACGTAAAATGTAAAGGTGGTTCTGCTTCTGATATATAATATTGATTGTGAAAACATCTCTTCCATAAATTCCTTCACTCGTAAGATACCTATTGGGATAAGATTTAGGTAGACCAATTATTTCCACATCGGAAAGTTATTCATTATAAAATTAAATAGAATCCTCAACAATATATCACTCCTTAATACAATCCTCTGGACGAAATTGATTTTTGACATAACCTTTCAAAATATTCATATTCCATTTAATGGGGTACATCCATATATAGTGTACAATACCACATAGATTATTCTCTCTCACCAAGTGAACCACAAAATGTACCATCATACTAAATAATTTTGGTGGAAAGAACATTTTTAATTCATATAATATGATGGAAATATATCTTTCCATAGTTGGAAATTCCGTTAGGTCTATAAATTTATTTCATTTAGATTTAAAGAACAAATAGGGTTTTTTTAATATATGAGGGACATTCTTTGTTAAAATGCAACATAAATCAATATCCATTAGATCATTCATTAAAACATCGAATTCATGTGATTTTAGATCATTCAAATTTAAATCGGTCAATGAAATGATATTTTTGATATTCTATGAATACCCCTATAGAAACATTAAATCATTAATGAAGTTTGAAAATTTATATCTCCCCTTCCTGGAAAGAGTGTATGAAGCTAGATGACGAAAAGTTTGTTTTTCAACCTTTCCTAGTCCCAACTCTTCTCGTATTCCCATGTCTACCATTTCCAACCATGTCTTACTTCCATCATTTTTTTCGAGTTCATTTAGCAACATGCCGATGAAACTATCAAATTCATTTTTTCAATATGCATAAAATCATGAAAATGTATGACGTACATAAAATTCAAGTATGGTAATTAAAAAAACTAATCTCTCTTTCCAGAATAGTTTTTATAAGGTTTTTAGAAAATGGTTTACCAAAATTAGATTCCATATATTTTACCTTCTCAAACATTTTATCACCTATTAGTGGAACTAGTGCTTTACATTCTTCTAAAATTCCATCGAATGATGTCTTCTAAGATCGTTACATATGTCATCGGGGTAGAAATATGTGGTGTCTTAGAAACATGGTTTTCAACGAATTTTTCGCCGTGATTGTATATGTACCTTTTCAAAGATGGGGAACTATTTAGTTCCTTTAATGTTATATCCTAAAAAATTTCCATAATCAGGAATGTAATTTATCATCCCGTACAACATGGATCTAAAATTGAAATCTTCATTTCTGTATGCTTCATAAAACGTAACACCAAGAATCCCATAATAATTTCAAATCCTTGATCAGTGGAGACAAATAAATATCAATATCATTACCCAGTTGTTTTGGACCTAATATAATCATAGATAACATGATTTATTTTTGTTTCATGCATAACCACAATGGATAGTTATAATTTACCAACATAACCGGCCATGTATTGTGAGTGAATCTTTTAAAACCAAAAGTATTAACTCCATCTGTAGATAACTGAAGATAAAGTTTTCTTGGCTTGTTTTCAAATTCAAGATACTCATTATCAATTCAATTCCACTAAGGAGAGTTTACCAGGTGATGAAGTTTCCCATATGTATTTACTATATCAATTTTCCACGTCAATTTCCCTTCATTCTCATCACTTCCATATAGGCAATTAAACCATGGAATGATTGGAAAATACCATACAATTTTATAGGACCAAATTAATCATTATTGTATCGAGAAGCAACACACTTTGAGAATTCTCTATGTGATTTTTGGTCCATGAAAAAACAATATACAATTACTCGAGTACGCTTGTATTCTTTCAAATATCATACACATTGATCATAGAAATCATGAATAGATTCTAAGATAAAAATTGGTTTTATCGGGTGGACAAACCATTGTACAAAGGTTGATCATTGGAGGAAGCCTACTAATGTAAAAAAATCCTTAAATTTAAAAAAACCCACCCTAATTGTGTCGAAAAAATACTCAAAATTATTTAGAAATTCGTAGATTTTATAAACAAACAAATTATTTGAAAAAATATATAAATTTATAAACAAAAATGTATTGTTTTTTTTTGTTATAATCTGTCTCATTGGTTATTTAAAATATTGAATTGATAACGAAATAAAAAATTCTAAATTAAGTTATTGTATCAATTTTTAGTTATTAAAATTGATAAAAAACCAACAAAAAAATGGTTATTAACCAATTAATGTTTTTACTAAAAAATAATCATTTTAGTATAACAGTTCGGTTCTTCTTTATATTATTTTCAATTAAAATTTTTGTTAACCACATATTTTCCCACCCTTAAGCACCATTACAGATTGGGGGGTATGCTCTATAAAAATTTATTTCCATTTATGACCGGTTAGATAAAAAATTAATAGATTACTAATATATATATATATATATAGAGTAAATGTTTTATAAAGGTTGATATGAGTCAAATGTTATATTATTGAATTAAAATCAAAATTAAATATTACATGCCAGTCAACTATTCTAAAATTCAATTCTATATTAATAAATTCAAATTCATCAAAATTATTCAAATCTATAACTTTGATAATTAGGTAGAAAATGTTGATTAAAAATCACCCAACATTAGGGATGTTGACTCATCAAGTACCCATGAAATTAGAGATAATCAAATGCATACTCGGTTGATTTTTTTCAATCCCTAATCCATTTATAACCCATTTATTTTTTCACTTGATATTTTTAAATATATTCAATTATATTTTGAAATATACCGAAACCGGTTTAATTAAAGATATTTTTATTATTTTTAATTTTAAACATTATTTATTAATCTAAAATCATTTGATATCAATGAAAAAAAATAATTAATTTTATTTAAATTTTAAAATAAATCATTATTCTGTTAACAATAATTATTTTAATCTGATTTAGAATTTATATTTCATTTCTAAATTTAATATGAACAATACTCAAAATATATAAATAAATAGGATAGTTTTTCTATCTTTTTAATATTCAGTCAATAAATTAATTATAATTAAAAACTAGGGTTTGGTACTTCGTCAATATTAATTGGTGTCATAAATAAAATATGTTTCTATCCCTCCTTTCTAACTATTAAAGGATAAGAAGAATGTTTGCGGAGGGAAAGGAAAATATAAAGGAATATGTTACTATATAATGGTGGAGGTTGTGTTTTCAAACTCCAAGCCTCTGACTAGATTACTCTTTTCTCTAAAACCACTCACCCCCCGATGATGATGATAATGATGTTGCATAGATAAATGGTTGGAACCTCGTGGAAGTCATGTTTTGGGAGAATACTATTAGAAACGGTCAAAAATTCGGAGCAGTACTTTGGAGTCCAATGACCCCTCATGAAATGACAATGAGGACTTCAGTAGAATAGGCTATCACCAATGTTCTGATCTTTTTCCAGCAGAGAATGGAGGAATCATACGAGGGACCCAATCCCACTATCCCCTTCGCCTAGGAATACTGCGCTGGGGTACCTAGGAAAAGAGATCTAAAACGTACCCCAACCTCGGCACCGTAGAACCATAGGGGGACGACACATGTGGATGATTTTTATGGAAGGTGGTTTCCAGCTATCCCATTCACCAAGGAACACTCACCAGGGGTACCCAAGAAAGGAAATATCGAAGGTACCACAACTCCTACACCGTAAATCGAAACACCCTAGGGGTACCCAAGCAAGGGGATCCCAAAAAAACCCTAACTCCGCCAGGGCACCCAATACACATGAATGAACTCCACAACCTACAATGTACTAGATTTTAGCCAACCTATTCCAATAGGCCAACGATTCTCATCAAAAAATACTTCTCCATTGGGCCACATTTTTAAGAATGGTTTCAATGGAGGGTAGTGTCCAGTCCTCCCCTTCACCTTGGAACACATCCCTAGGGTGACCATGGATATCCACAAGTCATACCAATCTGGGGGATCTTAGTAGAGGTGGAACATGGTTGAGGTGTGATGTGTATGTGTCGACATGTAGGGTAGACCACAGTAAGGTTTCTCTGCAAGGTCATAGAGTAGGATGACCGTGGTAGAGTATGGATTTGGATGTTTGAGTGTGCAGGGCAGAGCATGGAATGGTTTCTCTGGGATTTCATAGCAGAGGCAGAGTGTGATTGAGACGGGATGTGGATGTGATGACGTGCAAATTGGTCATGGCGGGGTGGAACGCGGTCACAGTGTGCAGTTATGGAAGAGGTGGAATGCGGTTGAGGTGGGGATTCATTGAGGATAACCATCATCAGTGCGGTCATGGAGGTCGTGGAATTGAGTTGGAGAAAGAGATGGTGTGTGGGTCAGTAGGGCTTTAGTTTTCTGGTGTATAAGATTTTTCTCATGTTCAAATCCATGTGGAGTCAGGGGTGTGCAGGTAGGTGTAGGGTGGTATTACACAACAAAAGGTTGGGGGTGTGCGACTAGCGTGGTTAAATGGAGGGAGGTGTCGCACGTAGGTGGGGTATCCTAGCACTGTTGAAAGGGGATCAACCGCTATTAAAAGAGGTTGGGTTTACCCTTTGATTTACAGAATTTTTTAAATTTTTCGAATTTTATCAGTGCTTTTTTTAGTACTGATAAAATGTTCATTTAACAACGCTTTTTTGAGTATTGATAAATTGAACCCCTTCTAATAGTTCCACGACTATGAACACTTTTTAAGCGGTGATAATGGTTTTTTATCAGTCATAAATCTCTGTTTATTAGTATCGATTGTTGTTCAGTTTCATTTGAGCACATTGAATTTCCTGATCACTATAAAATCTTCTATGTTCATCGCCCTAGTGGTTATGAGAGGGAGATTATTGGGTTATCCTACATCGATTATGAAGGGGTCCATTATGTTAAATATATGTATATGGGAAACCCTTGCCTCATCTATTGGGGTTAAGAAGTCCAAATAATATTTACATAGGCATGCAGTTGTGAATGATGATAGCACACCAACACACCAAGACCAATGGTGTAGATATGTTTTCATATGCCTGGATGTAACATAGACAAACCTTCTAAACATCGGTGTAGATATAATTTATTATTTTTACATTAAACATGTAATTAAAACAAAAACATGTATGAAATTTATTTTTCATATTTTTTTAGCATCATTTTAGATACAAAATTGCCTCTTAATATTTTTTAATTCTTCCAACAATATATTATTAATTTCATATTATATAATACATCTAATTTTCATAAAACATAATTTAAATCAATATCAACAATGAAACAATTATTTTATGAAAAAAATTAACAATGTTAACATATTTATGCAAGAACTTTTTGATTGTTTTTTGACTAAAAGTGTGGATTTTGTGAACACCCTTCACACATTCCAGGACCCGATTTTGTAACAATATTTTTTCTTATCCCATATCAAAGAATCAACTACATTTTTTTCATTTTAATAAATTTAATGAATTTTTTTTCTAGAATCTAATTGATGTAAAGGAAAATAAATCCCAAACTATATATATATATATATTTTAAAAATAATTACTTCCAAAAATCATAGGAAAAATTTATTATTTATTGAAAAAATAATATCCCCCTTTAACATAAAAAATCACAATTTTATTTAATTTCGGTTAAAAAACTAAAATATACTTAAACTAAAATCAAGCAATTACAAATTAAAAATAAATACACTTTAATTATAAATAATATAAATAAATAAATAAATATAATTTTGTTTTTAAAATAAATAGATAACCTTCATTCTAACATAATTTTAAAGGGAAAATGAAGAAGATTTATTTATAACTTTATGTTTTTTAATTGAAATTTTTAATTTTTGTGTAAAGGAAAGAAGTTTTTTTTATATATTAGATTTAAAATGGGATCATTTAGAAAAAGTAAAATTTTTATTTAAATTAATATAAAAGAATAAAATTAATTATTATTTCCCAAATACATCATAAACAAAATGGATATTTAATTTTTAATTTTTTTAAAATAATATAACTTATTTTAATTAAATTTTTAGGAGGAATATTGGGATATTTTTTAATTTTATATGGGATTGATATTTTTCTGATAAAAATTTTTTGGATTAAGAATATGTTATTTTAATTACATCATATGTAAAAGGGAATTTTTTATTAATTTTTCATAAATAAAATGTTTTTTCTTATTTTATATTAAAAAAATAATGTTTTTATTTCTTAAGATATTGTTTGATTTCCTGTAAAAATTTTAATTGAATTTTATTAATTAAAAATTATTTATTATATTTTTTAATAAAAATTATTTTTTTTTCAAACTAAAAGAGAATTTTCATTGAATATATCTTTATGAAAAATAGATTTCGACTTTTTTTACTCTTTAAATTATTAATGGAGAATATTAATTTTCTTTTTAATATTAATAATTTTAAAAATAATTTTTTATATTTTAAACAACAGATCATCTCTCCTGCATGAAATCCATGGTGATATATGGTTGTAATCCGATTATATCTTGAATATACCTACCCCCTCATCTAGAAACACAACACATACTCATTGGTATTATGAACACAATGTCTTCAAATCCTATTCATTTTATTCATGTATACGGATATCATTGTCACTACACATAAAATTGAATTCCCACTACCACATATAGACCTTTTAACCCAACGCAAAGAGTTTTAACATCGCTAAAAAAATATTTTCATAGTCAAGGTCATTAAAATGATAACCCCTTTACCATTGTTTTTATTAACACTGATAAATGCCCTATTGTTACAATGTGTTGTTTGAATAACGACACATTGCACCAAATACACCTGTATGCAAATGCACTAGTGTGAAAATTCAAAATTTCATTGAAATAAAGTTTTCATTACAAATATAATAAAATTATAATATATACATTTCAAAAAATATTTTCTACAATTAAATATTCATTTACTATCCATAAACATTTAAAAACATCAATGTTTAATTTTATTTGGCACCTGTGATCCCCTCTCAAAAAATCCTAAAAATGGTATTAGTTTTCAAATACACCACCCCAACCTGAGAAAAATAATTCTTCTTTATATGAAAACAATTATTATTTTAATAATACTGTATATAAATAAATTAAACATAAATATCAAAGAATATATTTTTAAAATTTCAATTTTAAATAAAAGGACACACATGTATCACTACAACAGAATCAACTTTACACAGCGCCACCCTTTAGCAATTCTAAAAAAATGTGATGATAAAGGGGTACCATTATCAGCACTAAAAAACCAGTGATTAAAGGATATTTTAGCAGTGCTAAAAACACTGTTTAAAGTACCCATTTTTCATCATTTTTAGCGATATTAATGGTTCCCCTTTATCAACGTTCTATTAGCGCTGTTAAAGGGACTCCTTTTATGAGTGATTTTTTAAAAGCACTGATAAATTGGTATTTATCAGTGTTTCTCTACTAGTTCTAATAAATGACATCTTTAAAAAAAATTATTAAAAATAACATATATTTTTTAAAATATGTTTTAGCTAAGGCTAAATAGACATTAACAATTACAATATACAAAACATAGTGAAAATGGATTATAAAAGAATTAAAAAATATTTTTAATTAATAAATTACTATTTATTATCGACTAATAGTAATTTATTAGCAATTTGAAGACACAAAAAGTAAAAAATGTAATAAAAGATCTAAAATATATTGAAAACATAACTCGGATTTCAAAGGGTCATAACTTTTGATCTATGTGTCCGTTATAGCTCTACCACATATCAAATTGAATCTTTCAATGTCATATTCACACTAATTGTAGGCATGAATCCACTATTACATTTTACAAGTCCCAAAATGTCCCTAATAGGCGTTTAAAACTGATTTTTTAGTCGGTGTATCTTAATTTTTTAACATTCAAAGGACTTACATCCTCTTTTAAGGGGGTAGTTTTTCTCATTTTTAGTAGAGAATAAATTTGTTCAAAAGTATTACATTCATATTAATATTAATATTTTTAAATTTTATCATTCGTCATAATTTTTTTATTTATAATAAAATATATAATAATAATATATATATTTTTATATATTAACATATAAAAATTTAATTTTATAAATATATATGTAAACCTATTTACATGTAAAGTATATTTATAAATGAATAAACCTTATCTAAATAAATCATAATATCCATTTTATTTAAAATTAAAATGTATAAAAATATATATACATATACAATTACACTATATATAATGTTTATATATATATAAATATATTTTTGTGTGCATTGAAAAACTGACATATATTTATCTATATACTCTAATTTAAGTGTGTAAATAATAATATATAATATATTTAAATAAATATAAATTTGTATAATTATATTTATAGATTCACACACATATATAAATAAAGATTTATTTATTTATATGTATTTATGTATTTATAGACACACATACAAACAAAAAACATATTTTATATATGTAATTAAATATATACATATATGGATAAAAAATAAAAAAATAAAAATAAAAATATATAGATATACCATAAAATACATAAGAAAACAATATATGGGAGTGGAAAAGGAGTGAGATTTGGAGGTGGATGTCTTAGTTTCAAAACCCAGCAAAGGCAGGGGTGCACACGAATGAGTGATGCAGGTCCCTAGCATTGTTAAAGGGTGGGGGGATTCCTAGCATTATTAAAGGTGATGGGAGGATATTCTAGCAATATTAAAATGGGGGATTTAGTTCAAATAAAATGGGGGATTTCCCACCCTCCAATATGTAGAAAAATAAATTCTTTTTAAGAAATTATTTTTTTGACTTTTATCAGTGCTAAAAAAAGTGGCGATAAAGGTCCCATCTATCGGAACTTTTTTAGTATTGATAAATGCCCTCTTTTATCAATGGTGATAAAAGGAGACTTTGTTAGCATTTTTTGATTAATGATAAAAGAGACCCCCTTTTAATATCATTAAGGATAATAATGTTTTTTTTAATATGTAAATGCCCATTTTGCGTGCTGTGAAAGGCCATATCTATAGTAGTTGAGTCATACCGACCTTGTGCATCAGATTGATGTGGGGATGATTCCTACACATCAGAAATTAATTATAGAACATTTTTATAAAGTTTCAAAACAATCTGAATATATATTCATTTCAAATAAATGTAGATAAAAAATAATGTAAACTAAATGTAGGGATCAACAGCCGGATCTGAACTCCTATTCGATGGTGGGGTATGGTAGGAATGCACTAGGGATAGTGGAAAATGAAGGCCTCTACTCATCAAGTTGATGAATGAATGAATCAAGACCTAGCGTGATGGTGCGGGCAAGAAATGAGGGTCAAACCTTACTCAAGGATGGGGTCAATGACATGAGAGGAAGAACATTCTATAGTATGGGATAGTGATTTTTCAGTCAGGTAATCGCCATTATCAGTAGATCTATCCACCTCGCTGTTCTTCCCAGTAATTCCCAGTGGAAGGTATGGTTTGGGTGTCAACGTTAGCAGTGAAATGGTAGGATGGATACCTTGGGGGATTTCAGTCCAAGCCTAATTCTATGTTTCACTACCTTATTCTTTCAGGCTATATGGATTGGACTTTTAGTTAATTGTTTTTACTTCTATTTACAACTTCATTTTATTTTTTGGGGAATTTTGAAATTTTTTATTCAATAATGTAATGGATTATATCTCAATCTATCTTAAAAGGGATTCTACTATTCTTAATAGTTGGTTTTTCCCAACCTATTCTAATAATAAATTTCACTAAAAAATAAAAAAACCATTAAAAATTGTATAAATATAAACATTTATAATATAAAAAAAATCACAAAAATGAATCCTAATAATAGTGTCATTATAAAGTTGGGGGATTTAATCCATTATATGTATGGAACTCCATCCCTAAACTATTTGTAATTCATCACATATACTCTATCATCTGATCATTATTTTGTTTCTACTATTTTCGTTGATGCTCTTGATGATGTCTATACTCTTCCTACTCTCTATCTAATCTCTGAACAACCCCATCCTGAGCTCTTGGCCTTTCCTCATACTCTACAGAAGTGAAAAATGTTGATCTCATACACACTATGTTTTTTGTTGTAAGACATTATTGTGAGAGAAAATATTAATTATGGTCACCGCATTCGTTTTGAAATGTCATGGTGACACGTCGCAGTGACACCCAACCAATGATTCCCCATTTAATTTGGTAATAGAAATTTAATAAAGGGGAAGCCAAAGGAGGGTAAAGGCAGGTCATAAAAGGGGATCTCCAACACTAGTTTTTATAATCAGATTCAGAAGCAACACATCTTCATCCTTGAGTGTAGTATTTTGTGAGTTGTTTCTCCATATTTTTAAAGATATAATTTCTTTTGTGTTTTCTACTTTTAATTGAGGGAGAGATAGTTTGTACCCACATTTTACAATAGTGAAATCATTCTATTTTCTTTTAGTTATTACCACTTTATTTTTTGGGGTTTCCACGTTACATATGGTGTTATTTTAATTCCTTAATTTTTCACTTTATTTATACCTCACAATTATCATTTAATTTATTGGAAAAATATTTATTATCCAAAAAAATGGTATCATAGGAATGAGGTTTTGGCCTGAGAAAATTCCGGACCAATGATGTGTCCAAATGGCGGTGAAATACAAGATCAAAAAATTAAATGGAAATAATTTTTCATTGTGGACAATGAAGATGAAAGAGGTTTTGTGGAAAGATAAATGCCTAAAGGTGATTGGAGAGAAACTGGAGGGTGTGAAAGATGAAAAATTGAGTGACATGGAAATGAATTCTATTTACAAAATCCATTTGCTTTTGGAAGATGTGGTCATGTCATGCATTGTGAAGAACAAGATGAAAAAAGAAATTTGGGACACTCTGACATATTTGCATAAGGAAAAGTCACTCCATAATAAAATTTTATTGAAGAGAGAATTATAAACTCACCAAAGGGTAGATTCATCATCGGTGACTGACCACATAATCACCCTCAATACCCTTTTTTCACAACTTACAGTATGGAGCTATAAAATTGTTGATGCTAAAAATGTAGAGATTCTACTCCAAAGGTTTACACATTCATGTGATCAACTTATCATAAACCTCTCCAATAATATCCTAATGTATATGATTCCATTAAATGGTGTTATAGATATGGTTATTGAAGAAGAAATTTGGTGAAAGAATAAGGAATACAGACATACAACTTCACACTAATTGGAAGATCTATCAATGGAAAGAAAAATAATGATAGATTGTAGTTCCATTGAGAACCAGAATCATGGAAGGTCTAAATCAAGGAGAAGGAAGAAAAAAATAAAATGTTACAATTGATGTAAGAGGGGTAGGGGGTGAGAATAACTCTCGAGTAAATGTGGTGGGTACATCTAGAAATGGAGACGTACTAGTCAGTAACGCGCCAACAACTACTGAAAGAAGACAAAATCACGACGATTCATGGATTATTGACTCAGGAGGAACATGGAACATGACATCTCTATGGGAATCGTTTATCCAATATGAAACTATCCCATAAGGACTTTTGTACATGAGAAATGATCACAAATTTATGATCGTCGGAGTTGGAACCATAAAACTGAAGATTCATGATAACATATTCTAAACCATCCAAGGAGTACACCATGTGGGGGTTCTCAAGAAGAAAATTATGTCCTTTGGAAAATTTTATGATATCAGATGAAAGACTCACACTGAGAAAGGGATGATGAATAATGGGAAGGGATCACTTGTGGCGATAAAGTTGGAGAAGATCTCAAATAACTTTTATGTGCTTATGGGTGAAATGTACAAGGGATCAGATATAGATGTCTCATCAACTACCTCTATGGAAGAGTTGACGACGTTATGGAATCATAATCACGACCATATGTCAGAATGAGGACTAATGATTCTTGTAGATCAGATGTTTTTTCCTATGATTATGAAGGCATCCCTATCATTTTTTAAGAATTGTGATTTGAGTAAGTAACACCTGTTGAAGTTTAGAACGTCAATGAAACGGAGTAACTAGGTCTTAGATTTGATTCATTCCAAGGTTTGGAAGTCACTAGTTGTGTACCTAGGAGGAGTAAGGTACATTTTATAATTCATTGATGACTATTCTAGGATATGTTTGGTGTTTCTAATCAAGATGAAATTTAATATCTTTGAAGTATTCAAAACATTCAATGTGGATAATCATATTGAATCTGAAAAGAAGATCAATTGATTGAGGACTAACCATGGTGGATAATATACAAGCGACGATTTTGATTCTTTTTTAAAACAGCAAGAAATCAAGAGGTAGATCATGGTGGAATACACTCCTTGGCAGAATGGAGTGGTAGAGTAGATTAATATAACCTTGTTGTATATAATAAGGATAATTTTGAAGACTACAGGAGTTACCAAGACATTCTGGGTAGAAGTAGTAAATATTGCCTACTATGGGATCAATCGATCCCCTTCAGTGGAAATTGATATGAATGTCATGATGGATATGTGGAATGGTCAACCTGATAATTAATCTCAATTAAATACTTTTGGAAGTCATGTATATACACTATTTCATAGCCAGGAATGATCGAAGTTTGACTCAATATCCAGGGAATGCATCTTCTTGGGATATGCTTATAGTGTGAAGGGGTATAATTTGTGGGATCCCATTTCCTGCAATATTATTATCAGTAGATATGTCATCTTCTCTGATGACATAGTGAAAATGAATATTTATAAAGACACAGATAAAGAGAGTACCAAAACTACAATAGTCAAGGTGAAGGATGAAACAAAGTAAGAAACAGTTTTCTATGAGGAATTACCAGAGCATGATGATCAAGTACCAGATAATACTAGACTATAATGGACAAATCAAGAGAAAAGAGTGCCAATATTGAACTCAGATTATGTCACTGAGAGAAATGTTGCAAATTTCTTATTGATAGAATATGGAGGGCTATCATCTATTTTGGAGGACACCCAGAGTCCATATATATATTCATGGATGGTAGCGATGTAGGAGGAACATGATGCCCTGTACATGAACAAGACTTGGGATCATGTATCATTACCTCATGGAAGTAAGGCTATTAGGAACAAAAGTGACTACAAGATCAGGATGGATGAAATAGAACAGGTGAAAGATATCAAGTGAGACTGGTGGACAGAGGATATTCTCATAAGGAAGGGATGAATTTCAATGAAATATTTTCTCGTATTGTTAGACTAACAGATATTCCGCTAGTGATGGTGATGTGTGTTGCATGCACTCTGCATCTAGAGTATCTAAATGTGAAAACAGATTTTCTACTTGGTGACCTTGATGATGAAATCTATATTCTCTAACGAGATGTTTTTTTCTGAATAAGGTAATGAGAACATGGTTTTGAGGTCGAAAATTTTCTTTATAGTATCAAATAAGTGTTGAGGTGTTGGTACATGAGATTTGATTCATATATCATGAGCCTTGGATACAACAGACTTCATTCAGATACTTGTGCTTATTTTGATGGTCTATATGGTAATGTTTTTATCATTATACTATTTTATATGGATGAAATGTTGTTTTTTGGCCCCATTAATGATCATATCGAGAAGATGAAGGCACAATTGTCTAGGGAGTTTGATACGAAGGACTTGGGACCAAAAAACAAAATTCTTGGGATGAAAATTTACCGAGACAGGAATAATGAAATGATTTTGATATCACAGAAAAATTATTTGTGGAAAGTCTTAAAATTCTTCAACATGAATGACTATAATAAAATTTATACCCCTCTTCCCATTAATTCCAAGATATCCTCTACGATTAATCTTAGTAGTGAAACATAGAGGACGTAAATGTCTCATGTGCCGTATGAATCAACAGTGGGGATTCTAATGTTCCCCATGATTTTTACTAGAATATATATTGCACATACAATGGGAGAAGCTAGTCGGTACATATAGAATCTTGGAAGAAAGCATTGGATCATGGTGAATAGGATCATGAGATACATCATGGAAACCTAAGATGTTACATATGTTTTGGAGGATCATATTTCACTATCAGAGGATATGTTGATTCTGATTTTGTAGGTGATTCTGACCAGAGACAATCCATTAATGGTTATGTGTTTACTCTTGAAAGAGGAGCTATGAGCTGGATTTCCATGTTATTGTCAGTTGTGGATCTATCAATGATGGTGGAAGAGTACATGGATTCTATATGGTCAAGAAAGGTGGTGATTTGGATGAAATGATTTTTAGAGTATCTTGGGCACAAACAATATCATATTTCACTATTTTTTTATAGAACAAGTGCTATTAAAATTACAAAGAATCCATATTATTATTCATGGATGATGCACATTGGGGTAAATTATTATTTTGTTTCAGATGTGGTGGAAGAAGGATGTTTAGGCATGTAAAAAAATTTACACTAAAGAAAATATGGAATATTTTCTGGTAAAAGTGATTGGTTATGAAAAGTACAAATGCTTTAGATCCTTGAGAATCCTTGTAGAGACATGAGAAGTAGGTTTGGAAGGTAGAAAGGATTTTTGGAGATGTTATTGGAACTTAATCAAATATCCAAGTAGGAGATATGTTGGAAGACATTATAGAGAGATGAAATATTAATGATGGTTGTCGCATTCATTTGGACACGTTGTGTTGACACGTCATGGTGAAACCCTACTATTGATTCCCAATTTAATTTGGTAATATAAATTTAATAGTGAGGAATCCAAAGGAGGGTGAAGGCAGGCTATAAAAGGGTATCTTCTACACCGGTTTTTATCAATAGATTCTGAAGGAACATATCTTCATCCTTGAGTGCAGTATTTTGTGAGGTGTTTCTCCATCTTTTCAAAGAGATAATTTCTTGTGTGTTTTCTCCATGAAATTTAGAGAGAGGGTGAGAGTTTGTTCCCACACATTTTTATAGTGAAATTATTCTATTTGCCTATGTTTTTTTACCCCATTCATTTATGGGATTTCCAATGTTACATCTAGTGTTTTACTCACTTTTTCACGTTATTTATATCTCAAAATAATCATTGAATTGATTGAACAATTGTTTACAATCCTAATTTTTTTTATAAATTATGACATTAGTTCAATTCAATTGTAACTAGTTGAAGTCGATTTTAAACCAATTTCAATCACCATCCCTTTCTAAATACCAATTTCCACCACCAATGACTATGTTTTCTCATTAAAACATGCTCACATGAGGCCTTGACCTGACCATATTTCTTATCCTAACTCCCATACGTATGAGAGATATCTATCTAATATATATTCTATAATTGAAAAGATATAAATAAAATGATAAAAAATTATTATATTAATTTAAAATACATAAAAAAACACTAACCACAATCTGTTATTGTCTCTCACCAGCAATATGCCCAATACTACTATAAGTGTATATCCTCTTGAACACATCAAAAAAATGTAATAAATGGTTCAACCACAAAAAATATTATAATATCATATACATATCATATTAAATAATATTATTTACTAACTTTGGATGAGTTATTCTAAAATTAAGACTCTCAACAATGTGTGTGACATCCCGCCAGCCCGAATTATATTAACTATAAGATGGTAGCCTCGTAAAAGTATCTTACATATAGTATGTGAAAAATAACAGGGATTCCTAGGTGTGGAAACTACCGCAAAAATAGGTTTTCACAGTGCCACCCATTTTCAATGCTAAAAAACACTGATAAAGGGGTTCCTTTAAGAATGATTTTTTTAGTGTTGATAAAGGTATCACCTTTATCATCATTTTTTTGCATTATTAAAGGGGACCCCTTTATTAGCACTGATAAAGGGTATATTTCAAAAAAACATTAAAATTAATAGATTAATATATTAATATATAAATATATTTATATTGATATAAATATAATATATATTTATTAAATATGTTTTTGATAAGTATATGTAGAAATTTACAACTAATATATAAGATGTATAGAGAAAATAGCTTATAAAATATTTAAAAAATATATTATTAATTAATAATTTTCTAATTATTATCAAGTAATAATCATTTAATAAAAATTTTAAGACCCAAAAAATCAAAAAAAATAATGTTCTAAAATAATTTGAAAATGTAACAAAAACATCTAATGATGATAAATTTTGATACATGTGTTTTTTTGAGCTCTTCTACATATCAAATCAATGAATACAATGAGATCTACGCACTAGTGACATAAAAAATCCTTTTTTCACCTATTTCTAGGCAAAAAAATCCCTAAATGCCAAAAAAAATTAGTTTTTAGCTGGGATACCAATTTTTTTAATATTCAATGAAATTTTACCTCATTTAAGAGAGATTTTTTATCTTTTTCAGTGGGGACTGAATTTATTCAGAGTTATTATATTCATATTGATATTATGGCATTAAAAATTAATCATTTTTCACGAAGGACTACTTTTTATAACCAAATATATAACAATATATACATATTTTATATATATTCATACATAAAAATTATATTTTACAAATAAATGATTAAACATATTAACATATAAAAAATATTTCTCTACATATAAGCCTTATATAAATAAAAAATAATATCCATTTTATTTAAAATAAAAATATATGAATATTTATATACTTATATAAGGTGTGTGTGTGTGTGTGTATATATATATATATTAGGGTGTGTTTGTATTAAAAAACCGATATGTATTATCTATATATTCTAACTTATGAATACACATATTAATATATAATATATGTAAATATATATAACTATGTATAATTATACTTTCAGATACACATATATTATATATATATATGTATGTATATTGTATATATGTATAGTTTTTTTCAAGAAGATTAATTATTTGAACCACAATTGGGCTGGTCAATCTCTCAGCTTTTCAGGGTGGATGAATCCTAGAATTTCATTTGTCGAATCCTTCTCCTTTATGAACTTGATTCACACCACTCATGATGCACAATAGTGTGAGGTTTTTGACAGCATACAACTTTCTTCAGAAACGAATAAACTCATCCTCACTGGAGAATCATCGAGAATTTTTTCAGCTATGGGATATTGTCTCTCATTACAAGGTATTACTATTGCGGACATGAGTAAGTTTCTTTAGTGAAAAGAAATTCCGATCAAATTCAACATTTTGTGAGGCATATCTAACACTATTCCCTTCCAACTGATGATACAATTAAGAATAAATGGATATGTATGTTATCATAATGTTTTTATTGTTGTATCTATAAGCAGGAATTAATAAAACACATGTTTTTTGAGTGATATTGGGAAAGAATGGTTTGGGAAAATCTTGGGAAACTTATTGGCATTGATATTTAGGTGGGTAACGGTGAGTTCTTCTACCTCTCATGGTTTTTCTATATAGAATAGAATAGCTTGGAGAGGAATCCGAGGGCTGCCTAGATTTTTTCTAGTTTCTGGATCATCTGGAATTCAAGAAACAAAGCTCGGGTAGATGGTCTTTCTACCTCATGCTTTTAAATTAATACTTGGGTCTAGTGTATTGTGGTGGATCTATGGGATATTCTGAAAAGTTTTGAAAAATCTAAATCCATGATAATTTTCATGAATGGATAGTGAACCGCATCCTTTTCTCCATAGGGGTCTCCACTGGGTAGTTGGATCTGATAGAACCCCCGATGTAATGGCTTCAAGCTCCATACTGATAGCTCTTATAACCTTGGCATCATGATAGGGGGAGGCATTGTTCCTGACTCCGATGTTTTAGTGGTGATTTCTGTTAGAAGCTTTTATGGTCATGGAATCTCTCTTATTACAGAGGAGGTGGATTTTTTAAATGGTTTGGAGATTTATCTCTCTAATAATATTTCATCCATAGATATCAAAAGTGATTCTTCATTTATATGAAACTCTTTCAATGGGATATGTGAACCTCCTAGGTATATCATTTATATTACCTGAAGATGCAAGGAGTTTATTGGTTGAGCTACCATGAAGCATACATAGAGTAAGGGAACTTTTCTACGGATAGACTGGCCTCAAGGAGGAATTTGAGTAGTCCTTGTATTATTTATTCTACACTGGGCTCTCTTCCCACTAAGTTTTTTAATTTTGTGATGACTGATTCCTTAGGGATTCTTTTCTTTTATCCACCCTGACTTGACTGATTTCACCTCCCATTTATGATCAATAAATTATCCTACTTTGAATGAATGAATATATATATATATATTAATATAAATCTATATTAATATACGAATAAATATAACTAAATATATATAGATAAATATATATATCATTGAAAGGAGAACCAACCAATATGGATGAGTGGTAAACACTACTATACATATGGCCTTTCATAGTGTGAAAACGGCCTTTAACAGAGCTAAAAAGGGGCTATTAATCACAATGACTATAGGGGGCCTTTATCATTGCATTTTTAGCACTGATAATGGCCTAGCCACCTACAGTGTGATATTTATATACCAACACACCCTAAAGAAAACTGAAAATTTAAATAGCACACCCAGAAGAAAAACTTATATATTAATTTAATTGACATCATCAATACAAAAATGTCCACCCATGGTATATAGAAAAAAACACATATATTTACATTTCAAACAAATGTTTTGTATAATTACATTTACAATTTTCCAAAAAAATTTCTAAAACATTAATATTTCATATTTTGAGGCCCATGATCCCCTATCAAAAATTTCTAACACTGGTATCAATTTTCGAACAAATCATATCAACCCAAAAAAAGTTTCCAATTATATATGAAAACAAATATTATGTTAGTAATACTATAAATAAGTTAATTATAAATTTATATGAAATTATAACATTAATAAAATGTTAATATTTAATAAAAATGAATCATTTGGAGTTGTATGGGTCATATTGTGCATCTTATTGAGGTGGTTTTGATTCCTACATGTTACAAATGAGTTATGGATCATTGTCCTAAAGTATAAAAACAATTCGAATGTGTTTTCATGATTTTGGGTATGTCACTTTTTATTTTTATAAAATTAATGCCAATTTTAAATAATGATACATATGGAGATAACTGGAAACACCATCCATCATATTGAGGTACAAATAATTACTACTTGTCACAAATTACTGATGAATTTTTTCCTAAAGTATCAAAACAATCCGAATATGTTTTCTCAGTTTTCAGTATGTCCATTGTGTTTTTTTACTAAAATATCATTTCAAACTTAAAACACATATTTTGAGTCATACTGACTGTATCATGCATCTTTTTTATGTGAGACTGCTTCATACATGTCACAAATGACTTATGAATCACTGTATTGAATTATCAAGACAGTTTGAGCTCGTTTTCTTGGTTTTCAGTGAGTGACACATTTTGAACTAAAATGTTAATTTTGAACTACTAACAGACACTTTTAGTCATACCAGTCACATCATGCATCATATTGAGGTATGGTTGACTCCTACACATCAAAAATGACTCATGGGTCATTCTCCTACAGTATAAAGACAATATGAATTTATTTTCTCTGTTTTTAGTATTTCATTTGTTGTTTATACTTAAATTAATTTCATTTAAAAAAATACACCTTGAGTTATACCAGCCACACCATGTATCGTATTCAGGTGTGGATGATCCTTACACATCAAAAATCACAAATATATCATTTTCCAAATATATAAAAACAATATGAATTCGTTTTCTTGGTTTTTAATATATCCCATGTTGTTTTTAATTAAATTATTGTGAAATTTAAATATAAAGAGGAACATTGAGTGATATCGGCAACACTGTGTGTCGTATTGAGGTTCAGCTGATTCCTTCATGTCATAAATAATTAAGAGATGGTTTTCCTAAAATATCAAAGCAATCCAAATTATTTTTCCTGGTTTTCAATATTTCACTTATTGTTTTTACATAAATTCATGTCAATTTAAAATAATAAGAGGCACTTTGAATTATACCAGCCACAGCATGCATCATATTGAGGTATGGCTAAGCCCTACATGTCATTAACGACTCATGGATCATTTTACTAAAGTATCAAAAAATATGAATGTGTTTTCTCAGTTTTCAATATTTCACTTTCTTTTTTACATAAATTAATGTCATTTTAAAATAAAAAGACACACTTTGAGTCATACCATTCACGCCATGCATCATATTGAGTTGCAGATGAATCTTACCCATCAAAAATGACTCGTAGATTGTTTTCAAAAAATATCAAAATAATACAAATAAGTTTCCTCAATTCTAAGTATATCACATGTTGTTTTTACTTAAATCAATGTCAATTTAAAATAAAAAGAAATAGTTTCAGTTATACTGGCCAAACCATGTGTCGTATTGAGGTGAAGTTTATTCATGCATTGCGTTGTATGATTCTTACATAAATGAAGATTTCACCCGAAAAAAATGGATGGAATTAAGGATAGGTTGGACATGGTTGACATGGGAATATGAAAATATTTGGTTCTAGTGAAGGGTGAAAAATGATATTTTCGTCCTCAAGCAACATAAACTCTTTCTCGATAGGATAGATATCAGTTTTTCATCTTCGTGAATGAAATAATGTTTCTAGAGGGGTATTGATTGTATAACAAGAATATCGTGTCAATAAACGATTTAATGTTAATGGTTCTAAAATAACATGTCTGTCATGTTTTACTGGGAGATCTAATTTCTATAGCTTTACGTTTCATTTTTTCCAAGAATATCCTTTATAAATTAACCAGTCATTATTTCTTATTCAAAGCTATATGCAGTAAAGTTATAGATCTGGTGAAATTGAAAACTATGGAAAGAGATATTATTATAATATTATATGATTTAGAAATGTTCTTCCTACTAGAATTCATTGATATAATGGTTCATTTTATGGTTCACTTAGTGAGAGAGATTAGACTATGTGGTCCTATACAATATAGATGAATATACCCCATTGAATGGTATATAAATATTTTGAATGGGTATATAAAATATCAAAGTTGACTAGAGCGTTGTATTGCAGATCGATATATTGTTGAGGAAGCCATATAATTATGTACCAAATTCATGTGAGGTGTGGAAATCATTGGTCTAACAAACTCTCATCACACTAGGTGTCTAGTGGGTGAGGAATTTCTGGAAGAGATGTTGTCACAATAAATATTGCAGATCATGAGTAGGTACACCTTTAAATTTGGAATAAAGCTTTGGTGGTTTCCCCATATGTTGAATCCCACAAAAAAATTCTTAGGCAATTGAATCCATCAAGGGATAAAATATGGATATCAAATACACATAATCAACAGTTTATAGAATGGTTTTGTGACTATATTTTAAACGATTCAGATGAAAATCCTAATTCAATATCAGAACAACTTTGATGGTTATCCAGATGAAAAAGTGTGTATGTATTATCTTAAAATGGTTATGTAATTAAGGGTTATAGGTTATATACAAATAGACATGATGAAGAAAATACAATGAAAAATAGTGGAGTTACACTTGTGGATGAAGTGATGCATATTTCTGGTACTAAGGATAGAAATCCAATTAACATGGATATTTCATACATTAGAATCATAAAAAAATATGGGATTAGGATTATACAACTTTCCATGTTCCAATTTTTCATTTCAATTGGGTTGATAACATGAATGATGTTAAAATAGATTAATTTGGATTAGTGTATATTTATATTAATAATGAAGGGTGAAAAGATGAACCATTTATAATGGAATCATAGGCAGTACATGTATTTTTTGTTCCAGATACCACAAAATGAAAGTGGTCTATTATTATGTTATCGACCAAAGCCATTGAACGGTCAGATGAAAATACAACAGGGGGTGACACTTTTTTAGGACATCTTAATCATTTTATATAGGTCCGAATGTATATGGTGTTTTTTTCGCAGAGGAGACCAAAATAAAGGGACATAAATAGTCGATAGAGGGGTCAAATACCTTTAACCATTAAAAAAAGAGAGTTAAATAAATAGGTTATTTTTTTAAAATATACATTGTGTTACCTCATGTTATTATATGTTCGTTTTTGTATTGATGTAATCAAATTTAAATTATAAACCACTTAGGTAGATAATGAATTATGCACATGCGGGTGCTCCCAATCCTGAGGAACATTAGGTCTTTAAACATATTGTTGATTGCATTATAGAGGAACAATGACCTTATTCATGTGTTGGTAATACCAATCCTAAGGAATAATAGGTTTTTCAATCTGTTGTTGCCCCCGATGTTGAGGTTCAACAACTATCTTCACATGCTAATGCTACTGCTCTAGAGAAAAAACATATTGACGATGTTGAATCCAATGAAATGTTAGGTGATGAAGGACCAATGATGGAAATAAAATAGGTCCTCCATATTTTGATGGTGTTAGAAAAAATCATGAAGCAAAAAATCAAAGGCATCAAATATGAGGTCGGATGGAATGAATGGGGCCAGAATGTTAACCCCAATAAGGTCATTTTTAGTAGTTACATTGGAATAATCGCTTGGTTATGCAAGCTAGCTAGTGTAGTTTTGGGGCACCATGTTGTTCCTGCTCTTAATACAGTACCACAAAACAGGGCACAGCTAGTGCCACCCTTTATCAGTGCTAACAAAAAAGCGCTGATAAAGGGGGGGTACTTTTATCAGTGCTAAAAAAAGTAGTGATACAGGGTACTTTTATCAGTCCAAATATAGCGCTGATAAACTTACCCCTTTATCAGCACTTTTTTAGCGCTGAAAAAGGTACACCCTTTAACAACGTTTTTTTAGTGCTGTAAAAGGGTACCCCTTTATCAGCGCTTTTTTAGTAGCGCTGATAAAGGGTCTACTTCCTCAAACAAATTAATAAAAAAATTATATTAATATTTAAATATATAGATATAGTTTTATTTATATAAATATAATATATATTTTTTAAATATACTTTTAAATATATTTTAGATAAGTATAAATATATAGTTACACTTAATATATAATATATTTAGTGAAAATGGCATATAAAAAAATTACAATTTTTTTAATTAATATTTTTCTAATTATTATGGAGTAATAGTCATTTAATAACAATTTGAAGACTAAAAAAATTAAAAAAATTAAAAAAAGATCCCAAATATGTTGATAACGCAACTCGAACTTCAAAAGACCATAACTTTTGATTCGGGTGTCCATTTTAGCTCTACCACATATAAAATCAAATCATGGGACGAGTTGTACGTCACTTAAATTTAGGGGGGCCTAGGTCAAGGTCTTTTCGAGGCTAAAAAAGTCCCAAAAGGCCTCCAAAACTGAGTTTTTAGTCGGGGTACCCTCATTTTTTAACATTTTGTGGATTTTCAGCCACGTTTAAGGGGGTATTATTGCCTTTTTTTTGTTGGGAATGAATTTATTCCAAGGTATTACATTCATATTGATATTATGTCTTTGAAATTTTATCGTTTTTTATAATGCACTGCTATTTATAATCAAATATATAACAATATATACATATTTTGTATATATTCACAAATAAAAACATAATTATAAATATAAATAATAAAACATATTTACATATAAATTATATTAGCTTTATTTAAAAAATAACTAGTATCCATTTTATTTAAATTACAAATATATGAATATTTATAAACCTATATATTAATCTAACTATATATATATATATTAATATAACTACATATATATATGAATATAACTATATATATATATTAATATCACTATAAATATATATTTTAATATAACTATATATTTATATTAATATAACTATATATTTATATTAATATAAGTATATATTAATATTAATATATCTCTATATATATAGTAATAAAAATATATATTACTATACAAACAAATATTACTAAATATATATATTTATATAAATAAATAAATATATCACCAATAGGATAAGAAATCAATATAGGGGAGTGGTAAAGGCTTCTGGCACGCAAAGGGGTGGTCTCTATATCAAATCTGGGTGGAGGCTGGGACGCACGCACATGGGTGAATCTGGGGCTAGTGCTGATAAAGGGTGGAGGGGTGTGTGTCGGCGCTGGAGGGGGGAGGAAAAGCGCTGTAAAAGGGGGGATCAAGCGCTATAAACCCCCCCCCCCCCCGATTGGCAAGATTTTTTTAAATTTTTTTATTTTTATATTTTTTAATTTTGTTTATTTTGTAAACTTTTATCAGCACTTTTAAAAAAGTGCTGCTAAAGGACCCTTTTTCAGCACTTTGTTTTAGCGATGATAAAATACCCCTTTTATCAATTCTTTTTTTAGCGCTAATAAAAGGGGACTTTATCAGCGCTTTTTGGAGCGCTCATAAAGGGAACCCCCCCCCCCTCATTATCTTTGTCAGATTTAACAACGCTTCTCTAGTGTTGTTAAAGGCCATTTTTAGCGCTGATAAAATCCATATTTGTTGTAGTGATACACTGATGTTGGAAGATATTACAGTAACAATATGATATCATTTCTTTTTTTTACTTTAAAATAAAATAATGAAACAATGAATTATTATTCACCATCCCTTAAAGATTGCTTTTATAGTAGATGAATCCCATAATAAATATGTATTGATTATTTATAGATTGATTTAGAGAGGATTTCACACAATTCTATTGATTCATCATCTAAAAGAAGCCGAAGGGAAAATAACCCCACACCCACTGCTTATGTATTCACACCTGATAACCAAAAAATCATGATATTTTTTTACCAGAAGTCATACTTAGGTGTCTTTTCAAGTACATTGTGGCTAGTAATATGTTGTTTGACCATATATACATTCATCAATTTTAGCGATAATTGTTTTTATAAAATATTATTTCAGTGTTGAAAATAATGGAGGGGCAATAAAAGCAACATACCCCTACCATAAAGCAAGGATGGGGTACGCTTCACTTGAAAAAATGGTACAAATTTTAAATCAACCGTAACACTTTCATATGACATGAAATGAAAAAATAATTATGTTTCTCTATTTATATGCAGATTGATGAATCCAAATCTAAATCCACTTCCATATACACCATGTGTTGTGTAAAGAGGAATGTGTAAATAAATTTGGGAAACTAATTGATGAAAACACACAAAAAGGGTGGGAAACATGTGTAATTATGAAATAATAAAATTTTGTTTTTCTATAAATAAAATTTACTTAACAATGATTACTTATTTTCCTATATTTTCTATCCATCTTAGTCACATGAATCATCAACACCTGTATCATATGAAAATCTACTATCTGTCATGACTCGCCTTTACCAAAAGGAGGGAAGGGTCAACAGATTGCTAGGGACTTCCTTCATTATGTTGAAGGATAGATAATGACCCCTAAAACCCACCTTCAATAGTTCTTGGAGTGGTGACTCGCACCACAGGTATAAAATCACAATCTAAATGGAAGGCATTACCCTTTTTCTTATAATAGGATCGAGAGATAAGATAGTAAGTCTCACAACACCAAAAATTTAAGTGCAAGAATAGCCAAAACAACCATTCTCATATGCATGTTCCAAAAGTAAATATGGCAAAGCACAAAGTTACTACAATGGTATGGAACCAAAGAAAGAAAAACAGCAACAGCAACTACCCCAAAGGTCTGAGCTAGTATGGTCTCGTGTGATCCCCAAAGTCCCCCTGGAAACTTGAAAGCAGTTTTATATACGTAGGGTGAGCATACAAGTATACTCAGTAGGGAAAAACCAATGACTCTCGTGCATAAGTTGTGGAACATACTAATGTCGTGTGAGAAAAAGAGTAATCAAAACACCTAACAAGGTAAACCATCCACCCAAGCCTCACCATGGCACACTCCCCAAATAACGCAAGTCAAGTAATGTATAGTAATAGCACATAGATGTTTGGGTACCCCGCGCCACTTTCCCACTTGTTATTGAAGACATCCTATGCATCGAACCAATCCCTCCATTCTCACCACAGTCCCATTGCCATACCCCGCCCGCACACACATGGGCCACATCCTCACCACAATCCCACTTCTAAACCCCGCCCACACACACCTGGGCCACAACTATCACACGTAACCATGCCCGCAAACACCTTGTCTAGAACAACCATCACCACGCCTGAAGACCCCTGGGCTAGAAGATCCACTACCATGCCCGAAGACTCTTGGGCCTCATCCCGAAGACACTTGGGAAAACCACCTTCCTGCACACACCTGGGCCAACCACCACACTACCCTGCCCGAAGATTCTTGGGCTAATAATGGGCTTCAGGCCATCACAACCTACCCGAAGATACTTGGGCTATCTGGGAAAGGGAGAAGAAAGGTGATAATAACCATCCACTAATATAAGTGCTAGGAAAAACTCCCCCCATGAAATGGGGGTGTTTGGCACTAAGTTCTCAACTTGGGTGGGTGCGAATAAGAAACACAAAAACTACAAGTATATATATAGGTAACATGCACTCTCCCATGTTTAGGTTTTTCTTCAGCCTGCCTAAAGAACAAATATGTACCATGACCAGGTCACAACATACACCAAACCAAAAACCCATTTGTCCCATATTTGTTTTCATGTTCGGTAATTATGTTTAAATAAGTTTTTGCACCTACATGGGCAACTAGTAATCATAAGCACGAGTCAAGGGAAAGAAAACAGTCAAGCATCAACTACAACATCCACACGCGATTCTCTGTAAAGTCAAAACAATAAAGAAAACCCCAAGATACAACCCCATGTCCAATATCCAGAAGCCAAATGGATTCTCAACAATAGTGGATTCATCCCCAATTCGTGATATAAACAAGGTAACCACCCGACCATAAATTCATAACCACCGACTCCGTAATAACAGGGGATCCCATCCCCACCCACATCACCCAGCAATCGGCCCATGAATGAAAACAACCAAACCACCACCACCAACAGAAGGCCAGCCCATTCCATTATTTTCATTAGTGCATATATAAAGACCACCAACGTCCATGATTTTCAGTAGGCGTAAGTTCCCACAATTCCTAAAAGAAAATTATAAAACAAAGAAGAATCATCGATCACAACCCCCACCCCCCTTCGTTCTTTATAGAATCCGTTCAATATCTTTATATAGGTTTGGTTCATCCAATTCTATAGAAACAAAATCATTCCCACCCCTCAAGATACACAAAAATGAGAGAGGAAGGTAAAACTACCTACTTGTTGATCAACGATCGATGCCATGCCTGGGCGTGGAACTCCACAGATAGTGATGCGGCTTGTCTAAATGAAATGTGGCTCGTCTGAACGAAGGGTACTCCTAGCACAGTTTGATCGAGAAAATAATCCTATGGATAACCCTTAGGTTATAAAGGGTGAGATACAGCACGCCCCATGCCATTATGATATGGAGAAAAAGAACCTGAAACCGCGTAACGCGCGGGGTCGTGGGTTGACACTGCGGTTGAGACACCCCACACGTCATTAAAGGGTCGTGCAGTTTAAACAGACGCACACACCAGGTTAATTCATTAAA
Source organism: Viscum album (assembly GCA_963277665.1). Classification (NCBI taxonomy): domain Eukaryota; kingdom Viridiplantae; phylum Streptophyta; class Magnoliopsida; order Santalales; family Viscaceae; genus Viscum; species Viscum album. The sequence continues at coordinate 1,207,157 of CAUJRU010000124.1, forward strand.
TATTTAATTAAACGACATTTATTGGCATTACTGGGCTTTAAAACAAGCTTAATGAGGTCAAAATAAGGTTTAAAACCAAATTTGCGCAGAAGGGAGGTGTCATTGGAAAACCCCGACAAGGCTGGGTGACACCGATCAGTCTAACCAATCGGTCGGTCTCACCGATCGGCCAGTTGGTCTCACCGATCGGTTGCACTGATCAGTCTCAATGATCGGTCGTGCGGCTTGGTCTTGCTGATCAGTCTCACCACTCAGTCTCACCGATCGGTCATGCCGATTGGTCTCGGTGAGCGGTCACGCCGATCAGTCTCGCCGAGCGGTCGCGCCGATCGGTCTCGCCGAGCGGTCACCCCGATCGGTCTCCCTAATCGTTCATGCTGATCGGCCTCACGCTGAGATGCTACCACATTAGGATCCAGAATTTTGGCAAAGGAAAGGACACTGAGAGTCTGGGTCATCACATCAGATACCTCTTAAACTATTCTCATCCTAGAGAATTTAAACAACCCAGAAGGAAAGAGCGGGTCCAAACAACCACCTCGAAAGATACCTCTCAAGAATGAACCACATTATTAACTAAGAACACCTCCCTGTCAAGAACCAAGAAATATACCATGTAAAACTCCCCAGCCATATGGTTTGGGGAGTCTCCTTCCCCATGTCAAGATACTATCCGCTTTGGGTGGCACTGACTCGCCCAAAAGGGTTTAATCGCATCCACCCTAATGCATCTTGATTAGGGGTCGGGCCCTCCCCTCCCCATAGCCAGGACTCTTCACACACATCCAGAGGAATGAAAGCTAGTATTTCATAGACAATAAGGTAAAACGTTCTATCACAACAGGTATAAACCGAACTGTACAAAACTCAAAACAACATTGGGTACTGGGAAGGCATATGTGCTTCCCTCTCCTACGTACTCTCCTCAAGCCCACCATGTCTCCATAACACATGAACCAAGTGTATGGTTCACCAATGAAGCACCTTCTCCTTGCAATCCTCGATCATCACTGGTCTCTCTACGAAGGTCACGTCGTCCTTGATGTCCAACGCTCCCCATCCGAGGATGTGTGAATCATCGGGCAGATACCGACGGAGCTGGGACACATGGAATACATCATGTATCCTCAGTATCGGCGGTGTCAATGCTAGCTGATAAGCCACCTCTCTGACATTATACAACACTTTGAAGGGTCTGATGAATCTGGGAGAAAGCTTACTCCCCTTGTCGATCCTCTGTTGTCCACACCGAGGGGAGACCTTCAAGAACACGTGGTCTCCAACCTCAAACTCCAAGGGCCTTCTCCTGTTATTAGCATACGACTTCTGCCGGTCCTGGGAAGCCTTCATCCTTCCCCGTATGATCTGAGCATTCTCTATCGTGCTCTGCACCACCTCCGAGCCAAGGATGCATGCCTCTCCTACTTTGGCCAAACACATAGGTGAGCGGCATGGTCTCCCATACATGGTTTCAAATGGGGCCATACCAATGGTTGAATGATAGATATTATTGTAGGAAAACTCTACCAGACGCATGTATCGCACCCACGATCCTCCTGAGTCTAGAACACATTCCCACAACATATCCTCCAAGGTCTGGATGGTGCACTCTGCCTACCCATCTGTTGGGGGTGGAAAGCATTGATAAGTCATAGGTGGGTGCCAAAAGCATGCTGAAAACCCCTCCAGACTCGTGAGGTAAAATGTACATCACTGTCAGAGACTATGGAACTAGAGACTCCATGAAAACGCACTACCTCGTCCAAATAATTCCGTGCTAGAGAGTCCACAGCACTCGAATCCTTAATCACCAGAAAGTGAGCCGATTTTGTCAATCAGTCCACTACCACCCAGATAGAGTCGTATCCCCCTTGGACCTTGGGTAGTCCGGTGATAAAATCCATCTAGATGTCATCCCACTTCCACTCGGGAACATCTAAAGGTTCTAATAACACACTTGGAACACGGTGTTTAGCCTATTCCTGCTAACACACTAGGCACTTAGCCACATACTCTGCCACTTCTTGCTTCACTCCGGGCCACCAAAACTGTCTGTTCAGTCCCTGGTACATCTTGGAAACTCCTGGGTGTACCGCTAGGGGTGAGTTTTGGAACTCAATAAGAACCTGGCTGCACATTGCCTCTGGAACAAACATCTTGCCCTGAAAAAGCATCCGGTTTTGGCCATCCTCCGTCCATCCATCCGGAGCATTTCTCTGGTCAACTCGGTCATGCATCACTTCACACTCTGGGTTTCCCCAATGAGACACCTCCACTTGATGAAACATATACAACTGCAATACCATATGATACATGCAACCTCTTCTTCTATCCATCCTCGCATCCAGGTGTATGGCAGCCAACTCCTCCATTGCCTTCCAGGTTTCGGCCGACTCTCGATCCTCATACTTATGTGATCTCTTGCTCAAGTAATCAACCACTACATTACCCTTCCCTGAAGTGTATGAGATCTCAAAGTCGTAATCCTGGAGGAACTCCATCCACCTTCACTGCAGCAAGTTTAGGTCCCACTGGGAGAAGATATAACTCAATCTTTTGTGATATATGAAGACCAAAAAGCGTTCTCCGATGAGGTAGTGCCTCCATAACTTTAGTGAAAAAATGACCGCTGAATTCTCCAATTTGAGGGTGGAATAATTACGCTCATGAGGGTGTATCTTCCTAGACCCATAAGAGATCACCCCTTGTCGTTGCATCAATACACATCCCAGGAAATGTCTTGAAGCATCACAGAACACCTCATATGCCCCCCCTTCTTCTAGTAATCTTAGAACTGGGGCACTAACCAACTTCTCCTTAAGATAGCTAAAGGCTTCTTAGCACTGCTCACTCCACATGAAAACCTGGTCTTTCTTGGTCAAGGCTGTCAAAGGTGCTGCAACTCGAGAGAAGTTGGGTACAAACCTCCGATGGTAACCCGCTAGCCCGAGGAAACTATGGACCTCTACCACATTCTTGTGTGATTCCAAACAAACAACAAACTCAACCTTTTATGGGTCCACCGCTACCCCCTCGATCGGACACCTCGTGCCTGAGGAAGTGCACTTCTCGCTTCCAGAACATTTATTTCGACAACTTAACATAAAGATGGTGCTTTCGGAGGACCTCAAAAACCGTCCTCAGGTGCTCTGTGTGATCCTCCACTGATATTGAATAGATCAGGATATCGTCGATGAACACAACTACGAACTGATGTAGGTACTCCCAGAATATAGAGCTCATAAGCCCCATGAACACAGCCGTGGCGTTCATAACACCGAAAGGCATGACTACGAACTCGAAGTGTCAATATATGCCCCCGAAGGTCATCTTCGAGATGCCATTATCCTTTACCCTCAATTGGTGATACCCAGACCACATGTCAATCTTTGAGAACCACCCTACCCCTTTCAGCTGGTCAAAAAGGTCATCTATCCTTGGAAGATTGTAGCGATTCTTGATTGTTACATGATTCAGCCTCTGTAGTCTATACACAACCTGAGACCACCATCTACTTTCTTGGTGAACAAGACTGGAGCACCCCATTGTGATGCACTTGATCTAACATAACCACTCTTCATCAGATCATCAATCTGAATCCGCAAATCCCATAGCTCTGAAGGTGCCATCTGGTAGGGAGCCATGTAAATCAAACGACCACCAGGCTGCAAATCTATCCCAAACTAGATATCACGTCGAGGGGGTAGAGTCGTCACCACTTCTGGGAAGACCTCCATAAAGTCAATGACGATCCCTGGTACCTCCACCATCTTAGCATCCAGTGACTCCAATGACAGCTCGGCTAACAAGGAGAAGATGGGTTCCTCTCATCCACTGCCCTTCTGGCCACCCCGCTCGCCGGTGAAAGTAACATGTCAGCTGCCCACATATGAGAACACAACCCTTCCTCAGAAGCAGTCGATGATGGTAGACATAAAGAACAGCTAGTCGATGCCTAGAATGACATCGTATGGATGTATCTGTAGTAAAAGAAGATCCCTGACCGATTGATGTTTCCATGTCGTCATTCTGCATCCTTGACAAACATATAACAAGTCGATCTGACCTCTGACTGGTGTGCTCAGCACCAGGAGCACTGGATGTCTCTTGACATCTATACCCAAATCATGCGCTATACTGGGTGAAAAAAGGGGTGAGAAGCTATGGTATTGAACATGTAGTAAGCATGGGTGCTAAACAAACTGATCGTACCTTGAACAACCTCCAGTCCTGCTGGAACTGCTACGTCAGCGGCGTGCAGAAAAACACTCCAAGCTCCTCTTCCCCTCGGCTTTCGGCCACCTCCCTGACCACGCCCCAGTTGAGGTCCCTGAGGAGTGCCCTGAGGTCGGCCTCCTCCTGCTACGTCTGCCCTCGGAGGAGCGGGAGCTCACTGTCCCTACTGCTGCTGCTGGAAAGGCCTGGCTGGAACCTGATGCTGGGGTGGGTGCTGGGGATGTCTGCCACCGTCGTACTGTACCCGGTCCGAGCACTGACTCCGGAGATATCCATGGCTCCCACAGACGAAGCACCGTGGTCCTGGGACTGAAGAAAAAGGGCGAGGACCAAGGACCAGAACTGAAAGTGTTGCGGCCTGCTCCCTGCTGGTCGGAACCTGGAGGGTCCTGACGCTGGGGTCCTGGTGCTGACAGCCTTCCCCTTCGATGGTCCTATCTAGATCCCCTCTCGTGGCACACCTCCTAGAGCATGCATCCTCTCCACTAATTCAGCCTTATTTTGGACCTCCAAGTACATTGGCTGGGTAAAGGGGTTATCAACATACTGGAGGGAGGGTCAGAGCGCCTCCTCTAAACGTCTTTCCCGAGACTCCTCGTCGGGAAAGAGGTTTGGAGAAAAACATAGGAGGTCCTTGAAATTGATTCCCATCTCCCTTACTGACATACTCCCCTGTTAGAGGGAGAGTATCTCTTTCCTCTTCTCCGCCTTCATCCTCGAAGAGAGGAATTTCGCCTGGAACTCCCTCTCGAAGTCAGCACATTCCACCTCAGCCTATCTCCTCTCCCACAGGTAAAGTGTCCACCACTGACGCGCCGCTCCCCACATCTGGATGACGACATGAGGAACCTAGTACTTGGTCAGAGACCAGATGAGGCGGAAGGCCATCACCAGCTTCTCTAGCCAGCTCTCCGTCTTCATGTCAGAGATGTTTCCCTCATACTTCTCGAGGGTCTGTTGTTGGAAGTCCTGATGTGTCTTCTACAACTGGTCATTCACCTCCTCTCGACCAGCTCTATACCGATCAGCCAAGGTAGTATCTAGGGCCTCGATCTCCTGCACCACACATGGTCATCTCCCAGGTGCCATAGCTGTAAGGTAAAAAAAGAATGCCTAAGCCCAAGTAGTGCAGAAGATTGTTCTTAAAAAAATTCTTAAACTTCTTATTCATTTTAATTCCCCAAACCCCCAGGAAAAATGATAACACAAGTCATTATGATTCATGTACCTTTCCTGGGGGACTCTTCCCTACAATCATCATGGCCTCACTTGGTCATTCGGTAGGTCCAGAGTCCTTGCATCGGATCACGGGGTGCCCTAAAATCTCGTTTCCTTGCCGGTCTTCCCTGGCCTAATTCACACACCAAGGTCACCCAACATTGTTTCCCTACCATCCCATGTAATCCAAACTGTTCCTAACTCCAGACTCCATCATATCCCTCAAACTTTCTGCCTCTGATACCATTTTGTCATGACTCTCCTTCACCAAAAGGAGGGAAGGGTCAGCAGATTGCCTGGCCCTTCCTTCTTTATGTTGAAGGAGAGAAAATTACCCATGAAACCCATCTTCAATAGGTCCAGGAGTGGCGACTAGCAGCAAGGGTATATAATCACACACTTAATGGAAGGCATTACCCCTTTTCATTTAATAGGATCAGGAGATAAGATTGTAAGTCTCACAACACCAAAAATGGAAGTGCATGAAAAGCCAAAACAATCATTCCCATATGCATGTTCTAAAAGTAAATACCCCAAAGTACAAAGTGACTACAAAGGTAGGGTACAAAATAATGAAAAAAATCAAATGCAATTACCCCAAAGGTCCGACCTAGTATGGCCCCGCGCGATCCCCGAAGTCCACCTGGAAATCTAAAAGCAGATTTATATACATAGGGTGAGCATAAAAGAATACTCAATAGGGAAAAACCAAAGACTCTTGTGCACAAGTGGGGGAACGCACTAAAGTCATGTGTGAAAAAGAATAATCCAATCACCTAACTAGGTAAACCATCCCCACAATCCTCACCAAGGCACACTCCCCAAATAACGCAAGTCAGCTAATGTATAGTAATAGCATATCGATGTTTGGGTACCTTGCGCCACTTTCAAAACGGTTATTGAAGACATCGTATGCATCGAACCAATCCCTCCATTCTCACCGCACTCCCACTACCAAACACCACAGGCACACACCTGGGCCACAATTTTCACACGTAACCATGCATGCAAACACCTAGGCCAGAACAACCACTACCACGCCTGAAGACATCTGGGCTAGAAGATCCACTGCCACGCCCGAAGACACCTAGTCCTCATCCCGATGACACTTGGGAAAACCACCTACCCGCACACACCTGGGCCAACCACCACACTACCCTGCTCGAAGATTATTGGGCTAATAATGAACTTTAGTCCATCACATCCTGCCTGAAGATACTTGGGCTATCCGAGAAAGGGAGCAAAAAGGAGCTAATAACCAGCCACTAATAGAAGATTTGGTAAAAACACCCTCCCCCATGAAATGGGGGTGTTCGACACTATGTTCTCAACGTCGGTGGGGTGCAAATAAGAAACACAAAAACTACGATTATATATATAGGTAACAACAACTCTCCCAAGTTTAGGTTTTTCTTCATCCTACCTAAAGAACAATTCATTAACATGACCAGGTCACAACTTACTCCAAACCAAAAACCCAGTTGTCCCATCATTGATTTCATGTTCAGTAATGATGTTTAAATAAGTGTTTGCACCTACTTGGGAAACTTCTAATCATAATCAAATGTAAAGGGAAAAAACAGTCAGGAATCCACTACAATATCTACACCCGGTTCTCTTGTAAAGTCACAACAACAATAAAAACCCCAAGATACAGCCCCATGTCCAATATCTAAGAGCCAAAAGGTTTCTCAACAACAGAGGATCCCTCCCCAATTCATGATATAATCAAGGTAACCACTCGACCTTAAATTCATAACCACCGAATCTGTAACAACAGGGGATCCCATCCCCACCCACATAACCCAGCAGTCAGCCCGTGAATGAAAACAACCAAACCACCACCACCAACAGAAGGCAGGAATGTGCCAGTATTTTCAGATTTAAACGATTTGACACACTCTATGATTTCAATTCCGTCGTACATTAACCGGGGTTATCACAAAAAAAGGGTTGATCATGGTGCCTCCAATTTATTTATCCAAATATACATAATTAACCAAATTCCTTTACACAGAAAGGGTTCAAAACCACAATACAATCCATTTGAACATAACCAAAGTTAAGGGATTCATTAGTGCACAACGAAAGACCACCAACGACCATGATTTTCAGTTGGCGTAGGCCCATCCATTTCAGAAAAGAAGATCATAAAACAAAGAAGAATCATCGATAATAGCCCCCCCTTCATTCTTTATAGAATAAATTCATTATCTTTATTTAGGTTTGGTTCATCCAATTCTACTGAAACAAAATCATTCCCACCCCGCAAGATACATGCAAATGATAGAGGAAGGTAAAATTCCCTACTTGTTGATCAACGATCGACGCTAAGCCTGGGCATTGAACTCCACGGATAGCGATGCGGCTTGTCTGAACGAAATGTGGCTGGTCTGAACGAAGGGTACTCCTAGCATAGGGTGATCAAGAAAAGAAACCTAGGGAGAAACCCTAGGTTATAAAGGGTGAGATAAAGAATGCCCCTGGCCGTTATGATACAGAGAAAAAGAACCTGAAATCGCGTAAGGCGCGGGGTCGTGGGTTGACTATGGGGTTGAGACACCCCTCACGTCATTAAAGGGTATGGCGGTTTAAACTAACACACACACCAGGTTAATTCATTAAATATTAAATTAAATGACTTTTATGGGTGTTAATGAGCTTTAAAACAAGCTTAAAGGGGTCAAAATAGGGTTTAAAACCCAATTTTCACAAAATGGAGGAGTCACTGGAAAAACCCCGATAGGGATGGGTGACACCGATCAGTCGGTCTCACTGATCGGTCTCACCGATCGGCCGGTTGGTCTCACCGATCAGTTGCGCCGTTCTATCTTTCCAATCGGTTGCGCCGATCGGTCTCGCCGACTGGTCACGCTGACCGGTCTCGCCGATTGGTCTCGCCGTTCAGCCTCACGCCAAGATGCTACCGCTTTAGGATCATGATTTTTTGTAAAAGGAAAGGAACCTGAGAGTCTGGGTCATCACTCTATCATTGGCCTTGAAGCGGATATAACATTATGGTCACATCAGAGGTCCCAGTTTTGGGGTGACAACTGAAAACATATTTTTATTAAAAAAACAAGAGGCGGATAAAGATAAAGAAATGAAATAGATGAACGAAATACTATATACACTTTAATAAAAATTTCAATAGCAGAGAGAGTTAGTAGAAACTTTTATAGGGATAAGAAAAGAGAAAAAAGAACTCATGAAAAACCATTTCCTGAATATTCTTCCCCACATCCACTAGCTTTGAGGTGAGCCATTCCCCTCGAAAAGATGTCTTGGATAAGGTAATCAATGTTCTAATAATTGTTTCTATAAAATGTGAATAAAATAGACACTAATACCTCTCTGGTACTAATATTATACATGATGATAATGAATGTGATTTATATCTTTCAACACCCACCCATCGCCTTTTTGTGAGGGATACAGTGTTCAATATCCAAAATGATGTGCTAAACAATGGACCACTTCCAATAGTTCTTGTGAGAGTGTCTATTAGCATAGCCCCTGGTCTGAGGGCTGATCAACCTATTCCAATTGGTGAGGAAGATATTTATAAGATTGACCAACTATTGTAACAATCATTGCATGGCCATTAAATCTTGTAAACCAAATATATCGATAAGGAGGTATTCATTTCCTATTTATTTATGATGATAACCCATTAATAATTAATTAAAAAAGTTCTAAACCGATGAATGGTATTAAAAATAGACAAAGGGATGGGGGTTAAATGAAATGTTGACTTAAACCATCTATTGGATCAACATACTGATTCAAAAGATCTTCGAAAAGAACATTTACCATGTCCATTGAATATCCACATTTACTATCATTAAATGATTATGTGGATGCAATGTTACAATATGGTAGTAGTCACATAGATGATTTTGATGGAAAAATGTATGGATAAGATGTTATTGACTCCATTTCTTATAATAATGTAGATGAAATTTTCAACAATGAATGGCTAGGTGTCTTAGTTGTAAATGTATACATGAGGTGCGTTTTCGAGATTTAATTTTCCAAATGATGATATACCATGTTAATTATGACGAAATAAATTTCATATTTTTTGAAGTCATATAAATCAATACCAATTCAATGGATTTTCCCATTGAAAAATTGGACTCTTTAGTCCTCACATCACCTCTACAGAAAAAACAAAAATAAAATCCAAAAAATAGATGAAGGAGTGGAAAAATTTGTAAAATAGGTTGAATGAAAACATGGTGATGAAATAATTTTCTTAATACAAATGATTTCAGGATAAAACGCTGAAATTTGATCATTTTTAATATATTTTTCATTTCCTTCATTACTTATTACTTTTTTTTTGTTTTTAAGAAACCTTGTATTCTCATTACTATCAATTTGGATACTCTAAATATTTATTTTGTGGATTCACTACATAGATTACCAACAAACCGACCACAAATGATAACGTTTTTTAATTTGTAATACAATACACCAAACATTTTAGAACTAAACTTCATGTTATAAATTTATATTATGTTTTAATTAGGATTTTTTATTATATGTTGGTGTGTAAATATCGTCTAAATCAAGGCATGATGACAAGCATTGCACACAAGGACCCAAACAAGTTCTACAACTGCATTAGTATCAAGGAATCAATAAAAATATTTAACTATCCAAACAAATATAAAAAAATACATATTTTCCATACTGTTTCTACAATGTCTAAAATAAACAAATAGAAATTAGTATAATTATAATGTTTTTAAATTTATGAGAGAGATCATATTCCATAAAAAAACACACATCCCCTAAGAGTTATTTTCAACATTAATTACTACATTATTTAAAATATTTATAAATACTTTGTGTATTTATATTTTTCTAGTACTATTATGACATTAAAAAAAATTATTTATAAAACGATATAAATTTTCATAGAAACAAATGGGCATCATACCTGATCATAGAATGTACCCCAATGGTATGAAGATGTGACTTCTATATAAGTAATGGATTGTTTCATATGTATGTTTAATTTATTTAATTTTAGTATTAATCACATAAGATTTTTTTTTATTTTAATGGAGGATTACTTGCCATTTAGGATTATTTTAATACTTTGGGGCATGTAGGAATCAACAACACCTCAATCTGACATACGACATGATCGTTATGACTCCAAATGTGTCTTTTTATTTAAAATTCATCCTAATTTTAGTACAATATACAACTCAAAACTCAAAACCAAAAAAGGAATTTAAATTTTTATTTATACATTATTATAGTGATCTATAAGTCATTTAAGATATGTATGAATCATCTACACCTCATTCCAAAAAATAGTGTGACCAGTATGACTCAAAGTGTTCGTTATCAGTTTAAAAACAACATTTTACTTCAAAATAAATCAGTCACTAAAAACCAAGAAAACACACTCATATTGTCTTAATAATTTAATAAATCAATTCATAAATTATTTTTTATGTTTAGGAATCGTTCTCATGTCAAAATGATACTATATGTGACCGGTATTAGTCAACGTGTGTGTTTCTAGTTTATAATCAATTTTTTCTAAAAAAGGCAAGTGACATACTAAAAAACAAGAAAAAAAATTTGGATTGTTTTGATACTTTAGAACAACTATCCATAAGTAATTTTGGATGTGTATAAATTAGTCTTACCTCAATCTGATGCACGATGTGACATGTATGACTCTCAGTCCATCTTTTTTTTAAAAGTGACGTTAATTTTAGTAAGAAGGAACAAGTGACATACTAAAAAATGAGCAAAAAAATTGGATTGTTTTGATACATTTGGGTAAAAATACATGAGTCATTTGGGATTCCAAGTATTCTTTTTCACCTCAATATGAGGCATAGTGTGATTGGTATGACTACAAGTGCGTCTTTTTTATTTAAAATATACATTTATTTTACGAAAATGGACAATTGTCCTACTCAAAAATGAGAAAACGAATTTGGATTATTTTCATACTGTAGGAAAATGACCAATGAGATAGCTGGGATGTGTATGAATCAACTCCACCATAATGTGACCCTCAACAACAAGAAAAAGTAACTATTAAATGAGTCGTACGATTGTCCTCTCCCAAAAAAGAAAGAACAACAAGAATAGAATAACATCACCAATGATATGGTGATATTGATAATAGACCCAAATTATTGGTGGCCACCTTCATCCTCCTTCAGCACATCGATAATAACTTGAAAATCAGATTTGAACATAATATCCTTCCAGTCGAGAGATGAAATGAATTGTATACCTTTCCAGATAGCCATTCCCACTGCTATGGGAGGAGACGAACAAGAAATTTCTAAGGAACGACGAGCTGCAATTATAGAGACTACATGGTCCTAGAGAACTGCCATAATGTAAATAGAGTCATCACTAGGAATCGATGCATCAGTATTATTTTTGAAAATACCCTTAGGGGGATGACGCCATCTGACAGGAGGGGGATGAACAATTATTTGATAACTAATGTTGAAACCCACATTTTGACATTGCTTATTACGTAACCGACATTAAAACTCTCACTAACATGGTTTTAACATTAGTTATCCACTAACTGATGTCAAAACTATTTTCATGTGAGTTTTAACATTTGTAATGTATAAATTATCAATCGTGATGAACTCATAACATATTTGTATGTCAATTATACTCATGCATCAAAATATTTATTGAACAAAATCATTGGAAACATATATTTATTTTAATATATATTTATTTCATTATAATAATAATTATAAATATATATATTTAAAAAGTATTTACATTTATTTATAAAAATAATAAAAATAATAAATAATTTTTTATTATTTAAAAATTAATTATAATCTTATAATTATGTAAATATATATTTATTTAATTATAACTTATAAATTCTTTTTTAAAACATTATATATATATATATTAATTATAAAAAATATATATATTAATTATCAACATTTTTTTTATTTAATTTTTAGAAATATTTTTTTTAATATAAGTATAATTATTTTTTATAAATTAATAATATTTTTTATTAAAAAAATTTATCAGCGCTAAAAATAGAATTGTGTTTGGATTATATGGTTTCACCAAAATGCATTCATTTTCAAGATCATTATTAAATACGACAGGGTCTCGACATCAATGATTCAAAACTGGGGCATGTAGTGGTTGGATATTGTGGAGGCTCCTCCACCTTCACTTGTTCATTCCCTTCCTGTAAGATCTCTCCCCCCCCCCCTCTTTGGGTGTTCTCAAACTTAATACTGATGTAGAGACCACTAGGGATGGTTTTTTTGGCCTTTAGACGGTCCTTTGGGATCACATTGTCTCTCTTATTTTGGCTCATCATTCCTTGGACATTGCGGGTTAGTCTCCTCATGTGGCAGGGGCCATGGTAATTTGGAAGTGTATGCAGCCCATATTGTCTCTTGTCTGGAAGGATGTTATGGTTGAATCTGATTGTCAAGTTATTATCAACAAACTGAAGGAGGATAAAGGTGTCCTCCAAGCCTATGGTTCCATTATCGACATCATCTGATATTTGGTTCTGTTGTTCTCTTCTTGTTGTTTTCCCTTTGCTTGGAGAGAGGGAAATCGATGAGTTCATTTTTTGGAAACTTTTCGGAATCATTGGTGGTCTAATTGATGATTTTAATATTTTCCTCGAGAATTATGTACTTTTCCTTGGGTTGATATCCAGGGATTGAGGATTGATTGTTTTTTTGAAAAAAAATGGCCCCCTTTATCAGTGATAATGAATGTGCTGATAAAGGGTACATGTTTATCAACCTTTCTTTAGAACTTACAAAGGGAATAATTATCATGACTTTTATCTAGCGATGATAAGGCCCCCCCCATTTATTAGTGCTTTCTACTTAGAGATGATAAAATCTAACGCATCCCTTTCTTCGATCTGTGGTAGTGAATGGGAGGATCTGCCGCATGCTGGAAGCCAACATCGACTTTTGCGGCGGTTTAAACTGCCCCCAAATCAAAAAATAACCACTGCTAAACGATGATTTTCTAGTAGTGGATACATAACTCATTTATGATGTATAGGAATTGACTACATGTCAATTGGACATATTATCTGATTGATATGACTCAAAGTTTGTGTTTTCAATATAAAAGGGACATTTTAGTTTAATGATATAATTATTAACAATTAGTTAAATAATTAAGAAAATTAATAACTAATAAAATAATTAATATATTCAGTAATTGTTATGATAATTTACAAATATAGTTAATTAACATTATAACTAAGAATTTAACATAAAATTATTAATAAACATTTAATTTTTTTAATTATTATTAATTAAATAGTTTCAATATAATAAATAATAATAAAATTAGTATAACGACTTATAATATCATTAATATATATAATAATTAACAATATAAATTATCATATGTGAATTATATATCAATAAATATATTTTTTATGAACTGCTACTAAGATAAACATTGTTTTAATTGGGTGGACAAACCATCGTACAAAGGTTGATCATCGGAGACAGCCTACTAAAAAAACCTAAATTTTTTTTTAAAAAAATACCCTAAGTGTGTCGAACAAAAACTCAAAATTATATATAAACCCTTAAATTTCATAAACAAACAAATAATTTGAAAACAAATATAAATTTATAAACAAAAATGTATTTTTTGTTATAATATTTGTTATAAGTTATTTAAAATATTTAATTTATAATGAAATAAAAATTTATAAATTCAGTTGTTTTATCAGTTTTTGGTTATTATAATTAATAATCATGACCAAAAAATTCAGTTAACCAAATAAATTTTTTACTAACAAATACTCATTTTAGTATAACCATTTGGTTCTTTTTTATTCGGTTTCTAAATAGTTGTTCTGTTGACCACCTCTTTGCCCACCCCTTGGGGGTAATCTCTACAAAAATATATTTCCATTTATGAATGGTTAGATTAAAAATCAAAATATTGCAAATATATATATATATACAAAATGTTGTATAAAGGTTGATACGAGTAATTGTTAGATTATTGAATTAAAACAAACATTAAATATTAGATTCAAGTCAAATATTCTCAAAATCAATTCTAAATTATTAAATTAAAATTCATCAAAATTATTAAAATCTGTAACTTTGATAATTAGGGTTAAATGTTCCTTAAAAATCACACAACAATAGGGATTTCGAACCATCACGTATGCATAAAATTTAGGATAATCGAATCCAAACTCATTTTATTTTTTCAAACCCAAATCCATTTTCAACCCATTTATTTTTTGAAACACTATTTTTAAATATATTCTTTTATATAATGAAACAAAATTTTAACTACCCAACCCGTCTTAATTAAAGAGATATATATTATTTTTAATTTTAAAATTTATTTATAAATCAAAAAGAAATTGATATCATAGAAAGAAAATAAATTTTACTATTTTATTAAAATTTCAAAAAAAATATCATTATTCAGTTAATAATTTTTAATTAAATTAGATTTTAATTTAGATTGCATTTATAAATTAAATATGAACATTAATCAAAATAGATAAAAAATTGGGTAGTTTTACTATCTTTTTAGTATTCGGTTAATAAATTAATTAACATTCAATAAATAGGGTTGGGTGATTCCTCATATTAATTGGTGTTATAAATAAAAGATTTTAGAATCACAAAAGTAAAGGATGATGGTACTATATAAGGGTGGAGGGTGTGTTTTAAAACTGCTACCCTCCCACTCGGATTACCCTCTTCTCCGAAACCCCTCACCGTGTAACGATGAAGATGAAGATGTTATAGAGATGGATTGGAACCCGGTGGAAGTCGTGTTTTAGAAGAACATCCTTAGAAAAGGTAAAAAATCAGGAGCAACCAGTTGGAGTCCCATGACCCATGATGAATCCTACGATGAGGTCTTCAATTATCACCAATGCACCAATCATATCACGACGGAGAATAGAGGACGACTACGAGGGACCCCATCCAACCGACTATGAGGGACCCCGTCCAACCGTCCCCTCCGCCTGAGAACTCCTCCCCGGGGTTCCCAAGCAAGAAGATCTGAAACCTACCCCAACCCCGACATTGGAGAACCATGGGGTGCCGACAGATGTGGATTATTATTATGTTGGGCAGTGTCCAGCGGTCCCATTCTCTTGGGAACAGGCGCCAAGGGTACCCAAAGTAGGAGAACCCAAATGCACCACAACTCCTACACAGAAAATCGCTCCTCCCTCGGGGTACCCAAGTGCGGGGATCATCTGGAAGGTGCACCAATCCAGGAGCTCCTAGAGGAGGCGTAACACAGTTGATGCGGGATGTGGATGTGTAGGCGTGCAAGGGGGAGCACAGTGCGGTCACTGAGAGAGGTCATGGTGGAGGCAGAAGGCGGTCGAGGCGGGATATGGATGTGGCAATGTGCGGGGAGGGGCGCGGTTGCAGCGTGCGGGGCGGTCATGGTGGGGCGTAGCACGGTCGTGGTGGGCGACCATGGCGGGGCGGAGCGCGGTCGAGGCGGGGATGCTTTGCGACTGACCTTCGTCATCGTAGTCGAGCCAGCAGAATCGAGGCAGAGACAGAGCTGGTGTTCGGGGCAGCAGGGCATCAGCTAGCTGATTGGCGCGTGGATTTTCCTTGAAAATACTAGAAAACCCAATTATTAAATATTTTTATTGAATAATATCATTATGAAAAATTTTTATTGTATAAATAATGAAAATAATGTTAATAATAAAACATTATTTAATATGAATTGAAATTTTAAATTATATAGTTTATATGTAAAAATATTTCGATATATTATTTATATATTTTATATTATATAATAGCGTGCACACACATATATATATATAAACACAAACATATGGTTATAAATAATATTATATGATACATATATATAAATTTAAATATGATTTTGGTATATTTATTTATGTAGTTCGCATCACTCTGTTATAATATTTATATACTACTAAAAATAATTTCTTTTGCAACACGTTTTTTACGAAGAATTCTCACCGCAAAGAGTTAATTGAGATAGGAATTCATCACAACAAACCATCTTGTAAAATCACGTCCTAAATAATAAAAATAGTGATGGGATGTGGAAATTAACCTCAGGGTGATGCAATTTATGATGAAACTATTTAGCCATCATAAACGAACTTTCTATCATTGCACATCATTTTATTCTAGATTATATGCAATGGAATTACAAAAAAGTTAATTTTATAAATAAATAATTAAACAAATTTACATATAAAATAAATTTCTCAATATATAAGACATATATAAATAAATATTAATATCTATTTTATTTAAAACACCAATATATGAATATGTATATACATATATAATGTGTGTGTGCCTATATATATATATATATATTAGTGGGTGTCTGTGTGTGTGTGCATGTACTAACAAACTGATATGTGTGTGTGTGTGTGTGTATATATCTGTTGTATATATGTATTAATATTTTTATTTATTTATACACACCTACAAAAACATATTTTATTAATGAATTTAAAAATAATCCTATAAATATATATTAATATATAGTTAATTATGCTGATAAAAAAATATAACAAAATATATATATATAAATATATAAATATAACTAACTAAATATATATATACATGTAGATGGGGGTTGGATTAGTGGTAAGCACCCCATAATCCTACATGAAAAATGGGGGTTCAAATCCCATGGGGGAACAGGTACTGTAGCAGCACTGTTTATCGGCGGGTACTGTAGCGGCGGTGCTACTGTTTATCGGCGGGTACTATAGCGGTAGCAGGGCACTGTATCAGCTGGGTTACTATTCACAAAATGGGCCTTAGGCCAAAATTTTGGGCCTACGGGCTATGTAATGGGATAAATGCCCATTGGTACTGCGGGCTATGTAATGGGTCTCCCTCTACCCAGTTAAAAGAAGACTTTGCTTTGTTTAATAATAAAATGAGGCTTCAGCCCCAACCTTTTAATATATATATATATATGAATAATTATAACTATATATATATATATAAATAGATATATCAATAAAGGGATAATCAAACAAGATGGGTGTGTGGTAATGGTGGATACGCTTAAGGGAGAGGACTCGAGTTCAAATCCAAGCGGAGGTAGGGGTTCGCAGGTGGGTGCATGGGGTGACTAACATTGTTAAGGGGTGGGGGATATGCGCATAGAACTTTTAAATGGGTGGCGGTGTTGGGTGAGGGTGGGGCTTCCAAGCATCGTTGAATGATTTCTATTAAAAAGTGGTCTATACCCTCTAATTTACTAAAGAAATTAATATTTGTTTTACTTTTATCGACGCTTTTTTAGTGCTGATAAAAGGGAAATTTAGCATTTCATTTTTGAGCGCTAATAAAATGTATGCCATTTAATAGGACCTCGATTATCAACAAATTTTTATCAATGATAGAGTTTTTTACGGAAGACTATGTTTTTTAGTAGTGATTTTTGTAGAGTTGCATTTGAGCACTTTGAATTTTTAGATCACCAAAAAATCTTCTATGTTAATCGTCCTTGTGGTTGTGAGGGGAGATTATTGGGTTATCATGCATCAATTATGAGGGGGTCTACTGTGTTAAATATGTGTATCAGGGAAACCCTTTACTCCTGGATTGGGGTTATGAAGTCCCAATAACATTTACACAGTCATGTAGTTGTGCATGCAGATTCCACAGACACCATGACCTATGGTGTAGATATGTATTCATATGTGTGTATGGGACAAAAAGAAACCTCCTAAACATAGACATTGACCTCATTTCTTATTTTTACATTAAGCATGTAATTGAAACTAATTTATATATGTAATTACTTTCTGAGATTTTTATTTTTAACATCATTTTGGATACAAAAATTTCCTTTTAATATTTTCTAATTCTTCCAAAAACATAATATTAATTTCATATTATATATAAAAACTCAAATCCATCCAAATTAATTTATATTACTATCAGTAATAAAATAATTATTTTTTTTAAAAAAAATCTTAAAATATTTATGCAATAAATTATTGATTATTTTTTGACTTTCATTGTGGCTTCTGTGGACATCGTTCACACATTCCAGGACCCGGTTTAGCAAAAATATATTGACTTATCCCATATCAACAAATCATCTCACATTTTTCCTGTTAAGAAAATCAATGATAACTAATTTTTTTAAAATAAATTAATGTGAATGAAAAGAAAGTTCATTATTACATTTTTAAAATATAATAAAAAATACTTTGAAAAATCATAGAAAAAACATTGTTTATTGAAAATATAATATCCCCCTTTCACTAAATAAATCATAGTTTTTTTATTTTATGTTAAAAACTAAAATTCCTGTAAAATAAAATCATTCAGTGATAATTTAATGATAATTATACCTTAATTATAAATAATTTTTTAAAAATTATCCTTTGTTAAAAAAAAGATAACCTTTCTTCTAAAGTAATTTTAAAGGAATAATATAGAATTTTTACTTTTAACTTTATGTTTTCTAATAATTTTTTTTGATTATTGTTGAAAGGAAAAGGGGTATTTTTTGATATATTAAATTTAAAATGGGATCATTTAGAAAAAGGTTAAATTTTAATTTATCTTAATATAACAGAAGAAAATTCATATTTAATTTCCAAATACATCATAAACAAAAGGGATATTTAATTTTTAATTTGTAAAATAAAATAATTAATTTTAATTAATTTTTTAAGATGAAAATTTGGATATTTTATAAATTTTATAGGGGATAAATATTTTTTGATAAAATATTTTATAATTTGGAATATATATTTTTTTATTACATCATATGGAAAAGGGAGTTATTAATAATTTTTCATAACTACAATTTTAGTTTTTTATTTTATTTTTAGGAAATTTTTTTTAAGTGAATATCTCATTTCTTTTAAATTTTTTATTTGAATTTCATAATGAAAAATGAGTTTTTATATTTTTTAATAAAAAATGATATTTTTTAAATTGAAATAGAATTTTGGATGAATATATCATTACAAAAAATAGTTTTGTACTTGTTTTGTACTCTTTAAATTATTAATGGAAAATATGAAGTTTGTTTTTAATTTTCATAAATTTAAAATTAATTATTTGTTTTTTAAAAAACTGGTCATCGCTCCTGTATGAAATACATGGTAATATATGGTTGTAATCCCATTATATCATGAATTCAACTCCTCCCTCATCTAGTGATGAAATGAGTAATTATTAGTTTTATAACCATAATGTTTTCAAATCCATTACATTTTATGCCTGTATAAGGTAATCATTGTCACTACAAAAAAATGAATTTCCACAACCATAGATAAACCTTTTAACACTTTGTAGAGAGATTCAATGGTGCTAAAAAACACTATCGTCATCAGCGTCCTTAAAATGAGGACCCCATTATCATTGTTTTCATTAACGCTGATAACTGCACTACTATTGCAATGTGCTATTTGAATAACAACACATTGCGCCAAATACACCTGTATAGAAATGAACCTGTATGAAAATTCATAATTTAATTGAAATAAAATTTCCATTAAAAATACCAAAAATCATATTATATACATTTCATACAATATTTTGTATAATTACATTTTCATTTGCTATATATAGACATTTAAAATCTTCAATGTTTAATTGTATTTGGTACCTAAGACCCCCACTCAAAAAAGCCTAATCATGGTATCAGTTTCTAAAAAACCACCCCAACCCGAGAAAAAGAATTATCCTATATAAGAACACAATTTTTTTTAATAATACTATAAAGAAACAAATTAAACATAAATATGATAGAATATATTTTCAAAAGGCCATTTTTAAATAAAAGGACACACATTTATCACTACCACAAAAACCACTTTACACTGGGCCACCCTTTAACAACGGTAAAAAATTCGTTGATAAAGCCGGTACCTTTATCAGTGCTAACAAAACTGCTGATAAAAGATTCTTTTAACAGCGCTAAAAAATGCTGTTAAAAGTACCCCCTTTATTAGTGTTTTTAGCACTGATAAAGGTACCTCTTTATCAATGTTTTTTAGGGCTATTAAAGGGAATCCCATTATTAGTGTTTTTAGTAGAATTGATAAAGGGGGGATTTATCAGTTTTTTTTTCTTACAACTGATAAATGGTATGTCTAAAAAAATATATTTCCTTGAAAATAATATATATTTTTTATAATATGTTTTCTTTATTGCTAAATATAAATTTACACATAAAATATAAAACAATTAGTGAAAATGGTGTATAAAATAATGAATATAATATTATTAATTAATAAATTGTTTGTTATTTTTGAGTAACTATCATTTATTAACAATTTGGAGTCACAAAAAATAAAAAAAATTAATAAAATATCTAAAATAAATTGAAAATGAAATTCATATTTCAAAAGGTCATAACTTTCGATTCGACTGTCTATTTGAGCTCAACCACATATAAAATCTAATATTGTGCCAATATCTAAAAACTAATGATGGGGGAATACCCTATTATTTCATCTGAGGTCCAAACAGTCCATAGAAGGGATTTAAAACTGATATTTTAGTCAGTGTTTCCTAATTGTTTAACATTTAGTATATTTTTAGCCTCATTTAATGGGGGTCCATTCCCCGTTTTCAGAGGGAAAATAATTTATTTACAAGTTTTACATTCATTTTGATATTAATTTTATAAAATTTAATCATTTTTCATAATTTAGTTTTATTTATAATCAAATATATAAAAATATATACATATTTTGTATATATTCACACATAAAAATTTAATTTTATAAATATATATGTAAACATATTAATATATAATGTATATTTCTAAATATATAAACCTTCTGTAAATAAAAAATAATATCCATTTTATTTAAAATAAATATATATATATATATACAATTAGTGTATATATAATGTATGTATATATATAAATATATTTGTGTGCGCATTGACAAACAGATAAATATTTCTCTATATATTATAATGTACGTATATAAATATTAACATATAATATATTTAACTAAATAAAAATATATAAAAAAAATTTTATATATGCACACACAGATGTAATTATATATATGTATATATTTATACACACACACACACACAAACACATATTTTACATATGTATTTAAATATATATATAAATCTATATCTATAAAAATATGGATAAAAAATATAAGGAAATAAATATAAATATATAGATGTATCATAAAATACAAAATAAAATGACATATGGGAGTAGACAATATGTGAGATTATGAGGGGGGTCTTAGTTTCGAATCCCAACTAAGGGGTGTGCGCGGGTGGGCAATGTATGTCTCTAGTACTGTTAAATGGTGGGGGGGGGGGGATTCCAAGACATTGAAGGGGTGTGTGGATAGAAAAGCACTATTAAAATGGGGGATTGAGTGTTGATAAAAGGGGGGAGGTCCCAGCCTCCAATTTATAGAAAAAAATTTATTTTTTATGACTTTTATCAGCGCTAAAAAAGCATCAATAATGGTCTCTTTAATCAATGATTTTTTAGCACTCATAAAGGGTCATTTATTAGTAGTTTTTTAGATATGATAAAAATGACCCGTTTTAATTGTTCTGGGGATAATAATGCCTTTCAACACTATAAATGACCGTTTTACGAGCAGTTAATGGCCATATCTATAGTAGTGGATTCATACTGCTCACCCCATGCATCAGATTTAGGTGGGGCAGATTCCTACACATCACAAATGACTTATGAAACATTTTTCTAAAGTATTGAAACAATATGAATATATATTAATTTCAAATACCTGAAGATAAAAAAGATTAATGTAAACATAACATAGGGGTCAATGGCAAGATCTGAACTCTTTCTCGGTGGTGGGGTTGGTAGGAAAGTGACAGGGATATTAGAAAAGGAAGGCCTATGGTCATCATGGTGACTAAAGTAAAGACTCAAACCTAGGTGCGATGGTGAGGGATAATAATGAGGGTCAAACCTTACTCAAGGAATGGGTCGATGACATGATAGGAAGAACCCGCTCCAGTTGGGGATGGTGATTTTTCAGTCAGATCGTCTCCATTATCAGTAGATCCATCCACCATGATGATCTTCCCCATAGTTCCCAATGGAAGCTATGGTTTGGGTTTCTAGGGTGGTGTTCAAATGTATGGATAGATACCTTGTATGATTTCAAACAAATCTAATTATAGGTTTCTCTACCTTAGTATATCAGGCTATATGGATTTGACTTTTAGGTAATTAGATTTACTTCCATTTTCAATTTCCATGTATTTTTTTGGGGCATGTTGTGTTTGGGGATTTAGTCATGCAATGGGTTCTATCTCAATCCAGGTTAAAATGGCTTATGCTTTTCTTAATAGAGGGGGTTTCCCATCCTATTCTAATAATAATGTTCACGAAAAAAATAAAAAACCATAAACTAAGAATTATTAAAAAATATAATATATTAATATTTATAAATATATTGATATTGATATAAATATAATTTATAGTTTTTAAATATTTTTTAGAAAAGTATAGATAGTCATTTACACCTAATATATAAAATGTTCAGTAAAAATGGATTATAAAATACTTTAAAAAATATTATTAATTAATAATTTAATAATTATTATCATATAATAATCATTTAAAAATTATTTGGAGACACAAAAAATAAAAAAATTAATAAAAGATCTAAAATAAATTGAAAACATAACTCAAACATCAAACGAAAATAAATTTTCATTTGGGTGTTTGTTTGAGATCTACTACATATAAAATCAAAGATTACGAGTAGCTTTAAATACTGATGACATAAGACAACCTTCTATAAAAAATTTTGAGGCAAAAAAAACCCAAAATCCCTCCAAAACTGAGTTTTTATTCAGGATACCCAATATTGTATAACATTCTATTTAATTTAAGCCTCATTTAAGAGGGTATTTATTGTATTTTTTAAAGGGGACTGAATTTATTCATTGGTATTAAATTCATATTATTATTTTGGCTTATCATTTTTTTCATTCATTATAATGTAATGTTATTTCTAACCTAATATATAATAATATATATATATTTTTATATATTCACACAAAAAAATTATTTTTTATAAATAAATAATTAAACATATTTACATTTATAATATATTTCCCAATATATAATCCTTATCTAAATAAAAATTAATGACCATTTTATTTCAAACACAAATATATGAATACTTATATACTTATATAATGTTTGTGTGTGTGTACATTTATATACTACTACTAGGAAATTGATCTATATCCATGCCTATAAAGCCACGGATTAAAAAATCCATTGCTACACCTCCACAACTAGCCACGGCTCTGTGGCTGAATACCCCGACCCATTTATTTATTCTTCCTTCATCTGGATCCATCCTCCACAAAACACCTCAACATCTCAACGCCCTCCCCAACGCCTCCTCGCCGCGACCCTCCTCATCTAGAGAAGTTGCTCCGAGTAGCCTCCCCACATCCTCTCTTCTTTCCTGACCCCTCCCCAACGCCTCCTCCCACACACCTACTCGCCAACAACCCTCAATACCCACGACACCTCCTCACCATGACCCTCCTCCCCACGATCCTCCTCCTCCAGTTATGCTGCTCCGAGCGGCCTCCCCACCTCATACCTTCCTTCCTGACGGCTCTCCCCTACAACCCTCAACACCCCAGATGCCGAGGTCGACTCCCCCCATGCCCTATCATCAAGGTATTTGATAATGTCATTGATTTCTTCTATTATTTCATGAATCTAAAACTAATACTCGATGTGGAGTGAACTATGAAGCTATGGTATATGGTCTTGTTCTTTTTCAATTAATGACTCGATGGTCCTATTTATTTTTAAAGTATGTTTCCAATTTTGGGTTTATTCCTCATTGAACACGTTTTGGTGCAATGGTAGATAATGATAGAGGGAATTTAGAATAAATTGCATACATTATCTTGTTGTGAGATGGGATTTTGGATGATTTTATATATGGAGTAACCATTTTAGATCCTTTTGGTCCTTATAGGTTCTCACGATAATTTGGTCATTTAAAACAGGTTACAAATTTACATATAATCAATATTTAGAGATTATATAACCCATTTTTTCCTTTATGAAATGTTGTTGATGATGATGCATGGGGATTCTGATATAGAAATTTCATTACATCTTGAGAATGGTCCAAATAAATTTTCATGGGGTTATTCCATGTTATTGTTTTAATACTATAATGATGGGGTATTTGGGAAACCAGTTCGATGGGTGTATAAAAAATTGGATTTTCAAAGATCCATTCATGTCATACTATCCTTATAATTTATTGGGGGGGGAAGAACTATATCCCAAAATTTTAATAATTTTGAGGGAGTTTCATCCTCATGATATTTTTTTTAGATTGGTGAAGACTCCACAGGTTTGACTACTAGTGTTGGAAGACCTAATTACTTTTTCCCCAGTGGAACAGTGTTAGGTATTCATCTGATCAATGATAAACTATTATGTTCAATCCATAAAGTTAAACAGGAGGCAATGATGGAGGACTTTCTTACAACTGTGACTCAATTTAAAGAAGATATGTCCATGAAAAATAAAATTCTAGATTATATACCCATAGTGGAAGGTGAAAAGAGTCTGCTTCCCAATATTTTCATCTAGCATCAGGTTTAATGAAGTGGTCTTGGTTCAAGGTTTAATCTATCTTCATATATAATCCTTTAGATAAATATTCTGATAAATATTACAACCTTAAAAAACATTCCTTGGCCTAGGTGTAGGTGTGTTTTATTATCGACACCGGCACATCCTTGTTCATAATGTTCTCATTTATTGAGAAGATTTACCCACCCATGAATATGATCTCATCAAATTTATTTTTCCAACCACCATACAATATATTTAAAGGATAATTCTTCTGATTTAAATCTCTTAACTTTAGAGGAAGTTAAAGTTCATGATTTTATTTCTATACAGACTTTAGAGATGCATGAATATGTGTCTCACATGGACAGAATAAAGGCACAACTATCATAAAAAAACATTGGTCTAGAATTCATAAAATATAAAATACAAGATCTAAACAAATTTTTTACAAAAATTCATACTCTATCAAAAGATGGAGCTAGTTAGGGAACCAATCTCGAGTAGGCCCGTAACACATTTTGTTAGAAATTTGCAGATCCATTGAATTTGGTAGGTAGAATTTCACGATAGTCACATCATTTCTATTTCATTTCCTAATAAGGTCAAGAGAGGCTCTAGGTTGTGGATACTCCACCATAGTTTATTCAGTGAATGGAATATTTTATGCTCTCAATAATATGTCCCTTTTTTACAACTTTACATTGAAACTTTAATATGAATAATGATTTATACATATTTTCTTGTCAGAATGATTAAATATTAGAATGTTATTATTATAATAATGGTAACATGATAAATAACTTAAAATTTATATTTTTAGGGACTTATATAACCAAATTACACTAATGTTTTAGCATGAATGGATTTTACTAATAGTTATTAGGTTAATTACACCATCCAAGATTTTTTATTCCCTGAATATGAGATTCCCTACATAGATAAGACTCAAGTGTAGGGAGATAAAAATTTTCTTTTTCTATATTCGTAGAATGTGTTCAAAAATAGAGGAAAATGGTTTAGAATATTCTATACTAATCAAACTCATATGAAAAATGCATATATGTGTAAGTGTAAAGGGGTATATGAATGTATAAACATATATATAAGGACCCCCTTATGTATATTTGTCCATGAAAATATGTACATAAGGGCTAGGTGTCCTTATATATATGTGAATTTTCATATGTGTGCAAGAAAAAAAAGGAAGATTCGAGTTGTCATCGTCAAAAGAACCGAGTCTTGAGGTTGAGGTATGTTCCCTCTTCATATACCTTTAATTTTAATTCTATAATTGCCCGATTGTTTTAAAAACTTGTTTCCATAATTGCTTTATTGTTTTAAAAAATGATTTTCTAATAACCACAATCTTTGTCAAGGAAGAATACGAATATAGCCATTGATAATGTGCATATATATTCTGTAGGAAACCTAAAAATAATTATTAATAAATTTATTATATTTATATTAATGATTCATAGGATTATACTGATAAATATTTGAGAACAAAGGAGAACTCTCCCTTATAATTACATTCCTTAAAGATGAAATGATTTTAATTTTGAATAGAATATTGTTTGAGTATGAATATGGATCAATGAAGTGTTAGTACCCGTGTTTTAGGAATTTTAATCTTTTCTTAAAACATGGGAAATAATTCTCTTGAAGTCATGGGCATCGATTTTACTGGTGATGTGATCTTATACTTATAGAGATGTCGGAACATGCGTTATTGAAATGTATAAGATTTATTATGTGATAAGAATATGATGATTCTCCTTTCCTAATGCATCATAATCTTATCCTTCCTCATGCGATGAGCATGGAATTCCTTGGGTGATGAGCCTCATGTTCATTAGGTGATGAGCCTAAAATACCTCAGGTGACTAGCCTATAGAGGATTAGTTTCATTAGGTATCAACTTCAGGGATTGGTGAACCCGTTAAGAATTTCGTATCCTTAAAAAATGACATAATGAGTAACATAGGTCATATTAGTCATCATAATCATAAAAAACACTCAAATTTTGATTCAATTTATCTTATGGAATTCCAAGAAATAGATTTCATAGGTGAGGTTCCCCAAACATTGCTAATAGGATTAGGGGTAGAATAAGTTCCCATGATTCTACTAAAACCCATGATCCCCCAAAAATGGAAATTTCAGACATCTATTCTGATGAAATGACTATTATCGCCCTCACCCGATTTACCTTATAAAGATCATACCGTGGAGGGTTATCAATACATTGGTCAACCACTATGAGTAGAAATAAATCATACCAACAATAAAAATGGACAAGGATGATCTATAATCCATGGTTACACATTAAAACAACCAATATAAAAGGCCCTACATGGGGGGACTGGCAGGGGAGGGGGGAGTCCAGGAGGGTCTGCAGGGGGGATGGGGGGTCTAAAGGGGGGTTCTGCATGGGGGAGGGGAAGGGGGTATGAGAAGGATAAAACCCTATGTGGTTATTGATCCTCCTTCAGCTTCTTCCTACAAATAAATTCCACAGCCTCCCTAGCCTCAGAAAAATAGATGTTCAATGTATAAAGGCTATTAGATCCCCCTGCTAGTGCCAAACCAGCTCTCCCCCTCAACAAAAAAAATCCTAATGAATTAATAGATTCACCTATGGTACACCCATCCATCCATTTGTTTATGCTTATTGAATTTTCATCTTGTATACTGGATAATTTTAGTCAATTTTTTCACCTGTTCTTTTCAGGTATTTGAGGATGCCTATAAGTCACAATTAAGAATTATAATCCTTAATGATATTGAGAGGCAATTACAATAAATTTCAACGCAATGATAATTTTGGTCCTTTCATTCGATAACCACTGTTCTATTCATTTTAGTACAATATTTTGGAGTACATTTCCATTGGACCTCATTTTTCCAATATGATTTCTCAAATGATGATGGTCCTATTGAAACGACTTCCCTGGGGCATTCTTCTAATCCATTTATTAGTATAACTCATTCCGAATATATATTTATGAGGTTTTATTTGTCCCAATGACTTCACAAGAACTATATTTCTTGTGTTATGATTTATCATGATAGGTTGTGTCTGTGGATAGGGATGCATTATATTCAAAGAACTAGCAACAAAACATATCCCATGCTTATGAATGTAAGAATATATATAAGTATCCTCTTGTTGTAGTTTATTCTTATATATCTTGGTTGAAATTATTTCATTTATGTTTTCAATTTTAATCCTTTATCCTCTAATTTGAGACACCACAGGAATCTATAAAGATTTTTTTGACTCACAGGGGGGTGTGCAGACTAGGGGGCTAGTGCAGGCTAGCGGGTGGTGCATGCTAGGGGGGCTGGTGCAGGCTTGGGGGATGGGGGGCTGTGCAAGGGGGTTGTGTAGGCTCAGGGGTTAGGTGGAGGGGGTAGGGGGATGGGGGAAGGGGGAAAGGTGGAGGGGGCAGGTCTGCAGGTCTGCAGGGTAGGGGGTAGGGAGCAGGGGGCATGGGGTAGGGGGATGGTGGAGGGGGGCGGGGGGAGAGGACAGGGGGTAGGGGAGAGGTCTGCAGAGCAGGGGGCAGGGGGCAGGGGGAAGAGGGAATTTGAATGGGTAACCATATTTTATTAAATTATAATGTTTTATATAATGAATAATATTTTAATATGTTCTCTCACCTCATGTATTTGGGGATTTAATTTTTTTTACTCCATATTATGTTTTGAGTAGGGCTTTGGATCATTTTGTGTTGGTTCAGGTGGATTTGGTCTCCTAATCGAGGTAAGGATTTAATGTCGTTAGTTGGTTTCTCACTAGTTAATTAGCATCCTTTATGTGTTTTAATGTTCATAATATCCTTTGTGTAGTGCTTTGATCCCTGCTCGTTGGTTTCGAGTATCCATGTTAAGGGTGACTTGCCTGTATGTGCATAGGTAAGAAAGTATATGTATGTGGGTTCCCCTGGTACGTGTATAGTCAACCATGGAAGTGATTATGCACGTATGGGGATATGTGTTCCCATGTATATATATAAATTCATAAAAAGGTGAGTGGAGACTGGTATATGCATATAAGCATATGTGCAAGGATCCCCTTGCACATGCTCATGGCCATGCAAGTGTGTGCATAGGGGCTAAGTGTCATTGCATGTGTTTTATAGTGCGTATACCCAGTGGGGGAGCATAAAAATTTAGTTAGAAAGATTCAAGAGCTGAAGTGGACGGTTTAGTTCCACCTTGAGGTGGGATCCCTCTTCTAGACTCTTTAATTCAAAAATGATTTAAATTTAATTTAGCTTCGTTATTAATTCTGCTTAATTATATTGAATTTCATATCATGAATAAGTGTTATTTAATACAATTGTTTCATTTGATAAATAAAGTCATGTATTTATAATTAAACACCTCCAACAGAGGTGCACTATCTGTGAAAACTCACAGTGATGGTTATGTTGATCTTGTTTTTAAATTATTGCATTTGATATGTGCGGAATGAGTTTTAGAATAAATGTTAAATATAATTAAATGAATTGTGTGATAATGAAATGCCATGATTTTATAATAAAACCCCTCCAATGGAGGTGCACTGTCTTCTAAACCAAAGAATAGTGATAATTATTTGTATCATGTTTATATTTGGTTTGAGTCTTTCAAATGCCTCTTGTTGGTGTTTGTTTTGTGGCTAGTTAGTTTTTGTTTTTTTCGAATAATATAAATTGTCTTATCATACTCTTTTAACTCAAATGACATTTCCCGAGTAGGCATATGCCTTGACCATGACACTTTCCTTTTCACAGTTTGAATATTATAAATAATATTTCCATGTTTAGGCAAAGTAAATGATTTTTTAAATGGTTTGTGTAGTGTGCATGATTATTTTCAATCTTTTTGTTGACCTTTAGATGTTTTGTCATTGTTCCACTCGCTATAACCTTCTCTGGCGATCCCCTATTATAGCATATTAAATAGTTGATCTGTTCTTTCATTTTTCATTTGGGAGACGGTAAGATTGTTGCCCCACCACCTCCCACTCCCTTCGATCCTAGATGGATGATGTTGCCCCGCAGACGTCGTTAGACATGGCCAACACGCCGCGGTCACGCCGCAGTCACGCTGTGGTCACGCAGCGGTCACGCCTAGGTCACGTTGCTGTCATGCCATGGTCACGCTGCGGTAATGCCATTATTTGTCCCTACTCCAGGATGACACCCTATGGCGGTTCACAGTGATTGTATACCATGAGACTTGTGATCAATTTTGATACTGACTAATCACAATATATGTTTGCGGGGCAACGACCGGAATGTTGCCCTGCCTCCTCCTGCTCCCTTCACTCCTGGCCGGAATATGCTGCATCGTGGATGTTTTTGGACCGGGCCAACACGCCGCGGTCACACCGCGATCACACTGTGATTTGGCCCTGCTCCAGGATGACACCCCGCGGTAGTTCATAGTGATAGTATTCCCTGAGTCTTATGATCAATCTTGAGACTGACTAATCACAATTTCTGCCAGCGGGGTGATGACCAGAATGTTGCCCTGCCTCCTCCCACTCCATTCTCTCCTGGCCGGAAGATACAGCCCCGCGGATGTCACTGGACCAGGCCAACACGCCGCGATCATGCCGCGGTCACATAGTGGTCACGCCGCAGTCACACTGCGGTAATACTGTGATTTGTCCATGCTCTAGGATGACACCCTGGAGTGGTTCACATTGATAGTATTCCATGAGTCTTGTGATCTATGTTGAGACTAACTAATCACGATTTCTGCCGATGAGGCCAGGGCCAGAATGTTGCCCCACCTCCTCCCTCTCGCTTCGCTCCTGGTAGAAAGTTTCTACCCTGCAAATGTCACTGGACGAGGCCAACACGCCACGGTCACGCCAAGGTTACACCGCAGTCATGCCACGGTCACACCGCAGTCATGCCGCGGTCACGCTGCAGTCCGGTCACGGTCAGGCCGCGGTAATCTTGTGTTTTGTCCTTGCTTCAGCCACATTTAGGCCACACCATCCCCCTTCCACCATCATTTTAGCCCACTTCCACCAGCATTCCAGCCCACAACAACCCCCTTCCACCTTCAAATCAGCCCGCACATCCCCCCCACTCACACCTACAACTAGCCCCCTTCCCCAAGCATTCCATCCCCCTTCCACATGCATTCGAGCCTTCACCATCCCCCAACCACCTGCAATCTAGCCCACAATAGCCACCACACCATCCACCCCCCCCCAGCCTCCTGCTAAAAACTCATGCTAGACCTCTGACACCTGCAAAATATCCCCATCCACCAGTTCCATCCCTCACTAGCCCCCGACCTCCTACATCCCAGCCCGCACCAACCCCTGCCACGTGCCCAACAGCCCCCAACCACCTGCAATCTCGCTCACACCAGCCCCCTGCCACCTATTCTAGCCCGCACCTGCCCCCTACCATCCCCCTAATGCTTGCCTTCAAGGCTACACCAGCCACTCCGGCCTGTACCGGCCATCGCACTAGCCCCCAGCCTCTCTCATTCTAGGATGCGTGAGAGAAACTCCATGCAAATCACAAAAATGTAATGTGAATGCGGATCCCCTTTTCTGAGCCCTTTTTTCACCAAAAAGTGGCCATGTAAACTACTATTAATGTTCACCAAGAACATTGGAGTAGAGAAGCATCTTTTAACCTAAGATGTGAACCTAGTCGGAAAGCTGAGCAGAACCAAAGCATACCATATGAATTCCCACATAAAAGAATCAAGGTCCTTGAATAAATCGATCTTGATGGCCCAACATGGAACACTAGAATCATGATGGTATCCCCACAATAATTTTTTGGTAAAAATATTCATAGGATGAATTTGTTTTTGTACTGATGGTTGAGGATATTTTCATCCATCTTTAGATTTATAAGTCTCTTAAGGTTATTTTTGTAACCATCCTACTAGAGGGTCTGAGTTATAAGTGGTGGAAGAATATTATTTAGACTACGCCAGACAAATACTATTTTTGGAAAAGTTCCAAGGAATTGTTCATTTAGAATTATTTCATAATGAAGTGATGGTATTGATGGTTATATAATTATCTAGGAGGGGTTGTCCAGGTGGGGTGTCCAAGGGCTATCCGAGGGGTGTTGGGGGGTGTGCAGGGATGGGGGAGGGTTCAGGTGCGGTGTCTAAGATGGTTTGTCCAAGAGGGTGTCTATGGGCTGTCCGGGGGGGTCAATATGGAAAGGTGCAGGTAGGGTGTCCAAGGGATGTCCGGGGGGTGTCGCGGGGTCTATATGGAAGGGGGGATGGTTCAGGTGGGTGTCTAGGAGGGTTTGTCCCGGGGGGTGTCCAAGGGTTGTCCGGGGGGTCTGTAGGGAAGGGGGCAAGGTACAAGTGGGGTGTCATGGGGGGATGTACACGGGGGTGTCCAAGGGCTATCCGGGTGGGGATATTTGAATAGATAAACCCATGAGAAATGGGACCTAAAATCATATAAATAATTTTGATAATGATTTTTGGAAAGGTATTCCGAATAGAAATAGGTCTGAAATCAATTACATCCACAACATTTAACTTCTTTAGGACCAGAGAAATAAAATTGAATTTGATTCCATAGGGCACTGAGGCATGGTTAAAGAACTCCCTCATAGCGTTAAGGAGCTCATCCGAAACTATGTCCTAGTAGAACATAATGAATTAATTTGTGAACCCATTAGGACCAGCCACACTATCAAGATTTAAATAAAAAGGGCACTCTTAACCTCTTTCTCATCAAGGGATGCAACAAGGGAGCTTGTTGGATTTGTGTAGCCCAATCCGGTTGGGCTGAATGCTTGTGGCCTGCAATTGTTGCGGGTCTAGCTTCGCGGTGGTGATCGTTGGGGGTTTAAGGGGGAAACATGCTCCTACTCTAGGGGTCTAAGGGACGAAGGCCCCTGTCCAAATTTTCGGGAATTCTAGAAACTTTGACCACTGTAGCAATGCATACTTTGGAGTTCAATTTACTGTTGCACTTTTTACTTTCAGCCAGAATCCACTAGAGTATTGGATACATATAGGAAAGGCTTTATAAGATTGAAAAAGTTTATAATAATATTTCCTTATCTCTCCATACTACTAAAGAAATCTTCTCTTCCATGAATAGATTGAGTAGAGTTGTCATCACATTCAACTGGTCAACCTATTCCTTGAAAACCCATTCTATAGAATCTTCCACAATTAATCCTGATGAGATGAATTCACATAACCTATAAAAACATGTAGATACTCTTTTACTATATACTAGATCAAATAAACATCAACTATATCCGAGGGTGGTGGAGAACTAGATGTAGATGAAACAATAAGAGGTTCTTGATAACTCAAAATTCCACTGAAATATAAAAGAAGACTTTCTCTGAAATATTATAAATATACTATAGAAACAAAATCTGAAGGTACTAAGGAATCAAATCTCTCAACACCAGGTAAAGAAGCCTCTACAGGTTATTATTTTTTAGGTACATGTAAGGGAAAATCCTGAAGCTCACCTGCATGGTCAATATGCTTAACTAAGGATCCCTTAGAACATGTGCAAGGGATGTATATGGCGGGCTGATATCCAACAGGGGGGGCTGTCCATTGGATCCAGCAGGGGGGATTCTGTCCAGGGGAGTCCAATAGGGGGGGGGGGTGCTGTCCAGGGGGTCCAGTAGGTGGGATGCTATCCAGGGGGTTCAGTTGGGGGGCTGCTATCCAGGGGGGTCCCGCAGGGGGGGGATGTCCAGCGGGGTGCTGGGGCTGCTTTCCAAAGGGGGATGCTGTCTAGGGGGTCTAGCAGGGGGTAAGGGGTGTGCAAGGGTGTTCAAGGGTGTGTGTGAAAGGGGTGAAAGGGAGGTGTTTGTGGGGGGGGGGGGGGGGGGCTGCTGTCTAGGGGGTGTAGGGGGGGGGGGGAAAGGGGTGTAAGGGGGTGTCCAGCAGGGGTGGTGCAAGGGGTGTCCAGCGGGGGGGGGGGGGGCTGCCGTCCAGGGGGGGTCCAATAGTGGGAGGGGGGGATTTTGTCCAGGGGGTCCAGCAGGGGGGGTTGCTGTCCATGGGGGTTCCGAAGGGGGTGCTGCTGTCCAGGGGGGGTCCAGTAGGGGCTGCGGATGTCCATGGGGGTCCATCAGCAGGGGTGTCTACGGGGGTCCAGCGGGGGGGGGGGGGATGTTATCCAGGGTGGTATAACAGGGGGGCTTCAATCCAAGAGGGTCTATCAGGGGGAAAGAGGTGTGCAAGGGGGTGCAAGGGGGTGTGTGTGAGGGGTGCAAGGGATGTGTGTATCTATGGGGGGGGGGGCTGTTGTCTAGGGGGTGAGGGGGGGGGTGTCCAGCAGAAGTGCGAGGGGGGTGTCCAGCAGGTGTGATGCCAGGGGGTCCAGCAGGGGGGTCCAGTAAGGGGCTTATGCTGTCAATGGGGGTCCAACAAGGGGGGCTAAGGCTACTGTCTAGGGGGGTCCAGCAGGGGGTGCAAGGGCTGTGTAAGGGGGGGGGGGGTGCAAGGGTGGTGTGCAACGGGTAAATGGGATGTGGGGGGGGGGTGCTGTCCAAAGGGTGGGTGTCTAGTAGGGGTTCAGGGTGGGTGTCTAGTAGGGGTGGTGCAAGGGGGTACATCAGGGGGGTTGCTCTCCAGGGGGTCCAATAGTGGGGATTCTGTCTAGGTGGGTCCAATAGGGGGTGGGGGGGCTGCTGTCCAGGGGTCCAATAGAGGGGGTTCTGCTGTCAAAGGGGGTCCAGTTGGGCGGAAAGGGGTGTACAAGGGGGGTGCAAGGGGTGCAAGGGATGTGGGGGGGGGGGGGTGGCTGCTGTCCATGGGGTTTTTTATGAAATGGGGAGGTTTTTAGCCATGGTTCATTGAAATGTGGCTAGTGTTGTCGTGGAAATATGGCCAAACCTATAGCCACGGTTTGAAACCATGGCTATAGGGCTCTATCCATTTTTTGAAACTATGAATATAGGGTAATATCTATGGTTTGAAATGGTGGATATAGGTCTATAGTCATAGTCGAAACCATGGCTATAGTTCTATAGCCAAGGTTTGAAACTATGGTTATAGGGCTATAGCCCCGGTTCAAAACCGTTACTATAGGGCTATAACCACGGTTCCAAACCATAGCTATAGGTTTGGTCCTATATCGACGAAAATACCAACCACGGTTCAATGAGCTGTGGCTATACCCTATAGCCACGGTTTGTGGGCTAATAGCCACAATTCCAAACCGTGGCTATAACCTAATTTTCTAGTAGTGATATATATATATATATATATATATATATATTAGTGTGTGTCTGTATTAAAAAACTGATATATATTATCTATATATTCTAACATATGAATATACATATGAATATTTAATATATGTGAATATACATAAATATATATAATTATACTTATAGATATACATAATATATATATATATATCTATGTGTGTCTGTGTGTGTGTTGTATATATGTATTTATTTATTTATTTACTCACACACACACAAACTTATTTTATAAATGTATTAAAAAATAATCTTATAAACATATTTTAATATACGAATAAATATACGGATAAAAAATAT
Source organism: Viscum album (assembly GCA_963277665.1). NCBI lineage: Eukaryota > Viridiplantae > Streptophyta > Magnoliopsida > Santalales > Viscaceae > Viscum > Viscum album. The sequence continues at coordinate 1,242,787 of CAUJRU010000124.1, forward strand.
AAATATATACATAAAAAAGTAGATTTAAATATAAATATAAATATATAACTAACTATATCTATTAATATATATATATACTTATATTAATTTCTGAATAAATATAACTAATATATATATATATATAACATTAAACGGAGAACCAAACAAGATGGATGAGTGGTAAACACAAATACACATATACCCATTCACACCATTAAAAATGTCATTTAACAGTGCTAAAAAATCTTTGTTAATCAGAAATATGATAAGGGGAGCCTTTATCAATTCTTTTTTTAGCACTGATAAAGGCCTAGCCTCCTATAGTGTCTATTTTATATAACCACACACCCAGAAGAAAATTTGCAGTTTAAACAACACACCCAGAAGCAAACCTGCTATATACATTTAATTGATATCATCAATGTAAAAATGTCCACCCATGGTATTTAGAAAAAACACTACTATTTACATTTCAAACAAAACTTTTATATATTTACATGTACAATTATCCAAGAAGCATTCTAAAACATTAATATTTCATATTTTGATGCCCATGATCCCCTCTCAAAAATTTCCGCCCATGGTATCAGTTTCCAAAAAAATCAACTCAACCTGAGAAAAATATTCCACCTATATAATAAAAAATATTATGTTATTAATTCTATAAATAAATAAATTAATCATTAATATGAAATAACACATTAATAAAATGTCCATATTTAATAAAAGTGAATTATTTGGAGTCATACCAGTCATATCATGTGTCATATTGAGACGGGGTTGATTCTATACGTTGAAATGAGTTATGGAACATTTTACTAAAATATCAACACAATACGAACGTGTTTTCTCAGTTTTTAGTATGTCACGTTTTATTTTACTAAAATTATTTTTAATTTTAAACAATAAAACATTTAGAGTTATATTGGCCACACCGTGTGTTATATTGAGGTGTAGAAAATTCCTACCAGTCAAAAATTATTAATGGATAATTTTTTTAAATATAAAAACAATATGAATTAATTTTCTTGGTTTTTAGTATGTCCATTCTGTTTTTATACTAAAATATCATTTCAATCTAGAAACATGCATTTAGATTTATACTGGTCATATCATGGGTCAGTTTGTTTGTGAGACTACTTCATACACATTAAAGATGACTTATGAATCATGTTACC